>CM029270.1:16721038-16858538 GCA_016920895.1 Vaccinium myrtillus | reverse complement strand
AAACTGTTTTCTGTTGTCATCAAGAAAAGAGAATACAAGTTTTGCAAGTTCTTTCTCTATCTCTTTCTCTCTCTAGTTTGTTCTTCGTCAATGGAAATCTTGATTCGTTATGGTATCAGAGCACTTTCGACGAAAGTCTTACGATTCTGAGACCTGATTTGGTCGATCAATTTGTTGATTCTTTCAGTTTGATTTTGTAATTTCTCATCGTTATCATGTCAACAACAGTGAATGCATCGTCTTCTTCATCGTCATCTACTACATCGGTAACCCTACCGCCTGGACTCGTGTTTCTGGTATCACATTTCCATTCCTTTGTCAATTTGAAACTAGATGCAACCAATTATCTGTTATGGCGAATACAAGTAGAGAATGTCGTGAGTGCCAATGGATTCTTTGAGTATTTGGAAGGATTGATACCCTGTCCTGCACCACAAATTAAAAATGCTGATGGAACCCTAGTTAGTAATCCGGAATTCACTTTGTGGAAATTAATTGATACTCAGCTTCTGACTTGTATTACTGCATCATTGTCTCCTGCTACTTTGCCGTATATACTAGGGTTACGCACAGTACATGTGGTTTGGGTGTCCCTAGCAAACCGTTACAACTCTCTCTCTAGAAATCATGTGCAGGAACTTAAAAGTAAACTGTATAGCATTACCAAAACTTCTACCATTGAGAATTACGTGGATACTATCAAGGAGTATACACAAAAGCTGAGTGCTGCTGGTAGTCCTATAGATGAGGATGATCTTATTTTTCATACTCTTCGTGGTTTGCCTAAAGTGTTTAATGGTCTAAGAACCACGGTTAGAGCCATGATTACAAAGGGGGAACATGTCACTTTTGATGAAGTGGTGAACATGCTCAATGGAGAAAATCAGCAACTTCTTCAAGATTCCAACACAGAGCTTGATAATGGAACAGTTTTGGTTGCTACTCATGGACAGCATTTAGGGCACAGCAGGCCACATCATAACTCTGTCAACCCTAGTTTGATTCAATCATTTGGTCAACTAGGTTTATCACATCAAGGAGGATCATCATCTCCAAGTGGTTTGTCTTCTCAACATGGTTTTGTGCCAGACGTTCATCAGTTGCAGCAAACTTTTGGCTCTTGTAATCAATCTGTCCTTGGTTCTGCACCACAAGTCATGTTTTCTCAACCTCAGTTCTCTCAGTTCTCTTCAAGAGGTTATAGAGGCAAAGGGAGAGGATCTAGACCTCCATGTGAGATTTGTGGTCGTTCTAATCATACAACAAACTATTGCTACTACAAAACTCAGACACCACAGCTCTATAATCAGACAACTCAGTGGAGATTTCCTAATTCAACACCTGTTTGGGGACAAAATTTCAATTACCCAACCAGTGTTCCTATGTTTCAGCCTTCCTCTCAGGGTCAATCTCAAGCACAGAATCAACCTCCATCACAGTTTTATCCTACTCAACCTGTGTTTCAACCTTCATCTCAGGGTCAATCTCAAGCACAGTATCAACCTCCATCACAGATCTGTCCTGCTCAACCATCTTCATATCAGGTTTCTATGGGACAACAACCTGGTTTTGGGGTTCCATATCAGAATAATTTTGGGGTTTCACAGCAAGGGGTTGTTCTAACACAACAAACACAGCAATCTGGTCCCACTCAAGCTCACTTTGTTAGTTCTACAGCAGCCTATCCTGCTTCTTTTATGTCCTCAACTTCTGGAATGTATCCTGGACAATCACAGCCTCCCTCAGGTTTTGTTGGATCCTCTGCTCCTGTTGGTACTGTTGGCTCATCTCCATGGTATTTTGATAGTGGTGCAACCAATCACATCACCAATAACTACCAACATGTTCTTAACCCTCACCCTGCTTCACCTCAAGATAGCATAATGGTTGGAAATGGATCTCAGGTGCAGGTTTCTCACACTGGTACAGGTTTGTTATCTACCCCTACAGTGAGGTTTCAGTTAAATCATCTTCTTCATACTCCATTTATCACTCATAATCTACTCTCAGTTCATAAGTTTGCCACTGATAATTCATGTTCTCTTATCTTTGATTCTTCTGGTCTTACAATTCAGGACAAGAATTCTCACCAAATCTTGTACCAGGGACCCTGTCACAAGGGCTTGTATCCTCTTCTGATCTCCTCTGATTCTTCCACTGGAATTTCTTCCACCAAAGCTCTCATCAGTGGTGATCTCTCTTCAGCCATGATTTGGCATCAAAAACTTGGTCACCCTAGTCTTTCTTTGTTTCTTTCTTTAATAAAACAGTATAGCTTACTTGTTACAAGACCTCATTTACTTGATTGTCAACATTGTAACATGGCCAAAAGTCATAAATTGCCTTTTTCTCTATCTGAAACTTTCAGTACTTCTCCTTTCCAGCTTGTTCATATGGATGTGTGGGGTCCCTCTCCTATACCATCTCATAAAGGTTTTAGATATTACTTGTTGATTGTGGATGATTTCACTAGGTTCACATGGATTTTTCCTCTTCATTACAAAGCTGAAGTTAAATATGTTGTTGACCAATTTAAAGCCTATGTGTTTACTCAATTTCACACTCATATTCAGACCTTTAGGAGTGATAATGGTGGTGAGTTCATTAATCACTTTCTTAGAAATCTTTTTCTTCTTAATGGCATGGTTCATCAGACTTCATGCCCCCATACCCCAGAACAGAATGGTCTAGCTGAAAGAAAGCATAGACATTTGATAGAAACTACAGTAACCCTTCTTCTTCAATCTCATCTACCCACCAATTTCTGGCTTGAAGCTCTAACTACTGCAGTGTGCCTTACAAACAGACTACCTCATACTGGTATTAATTTTCAGGTTCCATATACACTATTACATAAGACCACACCTGATTATATGCTTCTGAAACCTTTTGGCTGCAGTTGTTATCCATGGTTAAAACCATATACCTCCAACAAATTAGAACCAAAATCTTCTCCATGTGTCTTCTTAGGGTATTGTCCAAACACTAAAGGTTATAGATGCTATGACCCATCTATTAACAGGGTTTACATTTCCAGACATGTCAAGTTTGTTGAGACTGAATTTCCTTACCCTAATCTTTGTTCATCTATTTCTTCCTCATCCACTACACCTATATCTTTCCAAGTTCCATTAACCTCTTTTGATGATGTGATTATAACTTTACCTTCTTCTTCCTCTGTCTCCACTATACCTTCTTCTACACCTGTAACCTTTTCCCCTGTGAGTGTGTCATCTCCTTCTTTTCCTCTTTCTTCTTCTCTTCCCATCTTCATTCCTCATTCTACCCAATTACAATCCACTTCTATCTTGCCTACCACTGATTCTGCTGTCTCTTCTCATCCCAATATTACCACTAATCTTAGCCCATCCCAGTCTTCACCTACAGTATCTCCACCTATTGTTTTTGTCCCTGTTCCTATATCTTCTATTTATCCTGGTTTCTCTCCCACTGTTCCACATTCTGACACTTTTCAGCCTGTTATTCCTTCTTCTTTTGCTCCTGTTTTAAATATTCATCCTATGCACACAAGATCCAAAAGTGGCATAGTGAAGACTAAACATCCTTTTGCCTTTGACTGTTGAGGGTGGTAACTTGCCTACACCTGATAAGGAACCTAATCATTTCCATGAAGCCATTAAATATCCTGAATGGCAGCAGGCCATGAAAGAAGAATATCAGGCTTTGGTTCACCAAGGCACATGGACACTTGTTGCTCCTCCTTTGGGTGCTAATATTATAGGGTGTCAGTGGATTTACAAGCTTAAAAAGCATTCAGATGGCTCTATAGCTAGGTATAAAGCAAGGCTAGTGGCTAATGGCAATCAGCAACATGAAGGAATTGATTTTCAAGAGACCTTTAGTCCTGTTGTCAAACAACCCACAATAAGGGTTGTTCTAAGTCTAGATGTTCATTGTGTTTGGCCTATTAAGCAGCTTGATGTGACCAATGCATTCTTGCATGGGGTTCTTGATGAAGAAGTGTATATGAGGCAGCCTTTGGGGTGCAAGGATCCTCAACATCCAAACTTTGTTTGTAAGCTTAGAAAAGCTCTTTATGGACTGAAACAGGCACCACGTGCTTGGTTTTCTGCCTTTTCTGGTTTCTTAGTGGATCAAGGGTTTACTCAAAGTAAGTCTGATTCCTCTCTTTTTATTCACAAACATGCAGCAGATATCACTCTCCTTCTTGTTTATGTGGATGATATACTGATTACTGGCAGTAATGCTGCATACATCTCTACCTTGATTTCTGATTTGAGTTCCAAGTTTGTGATGAAGGACCTTGGTTCCCTAAGCTATTTTTTGGGGATTGAAGTGCTTAAACATGGAGATTCTACTATACTGACTCAAGCAAAGTATGCTACTGATCTTTTGCATAAGGCAGGTATGGTTGATTGTAAACCCAGTCCATCTCCAATATCAACTAAACCTGTTGTGTTTGATCCTGATCCTGATTTCTCCGATGTCCATTGGTTTCGATCTGTGGTTGGGTCACTCCAGTATCTAACTCTTACTAAACCTGAGATTTCTTTTGCCGTGAATCTTGCATGTCAACATATGCATTCTCCTACGTATAGTCACTTTGTTGCTGTAAAACGTATTCTGAGGTATATAAAGGGCAGTATACATCAGGGATTAGTCTTTTCTCCCAGTTCCTTGTAGTTGTCTGACTTTTCTGATGCAGACTGGGCAGGGGACACTTTGACGAGACGTTCTACAAGTGGTTTTAGCTTATTTCGGGTTCTAATATGGTGAAAAGAAGCAACACAGTTGCTCGTTCATCACCGAAGCCGAGTATCGTTTCTTGCTCAAACGCTGCCGATATTACTTAATCTCTGTTTATCCCTTCGTGTGTTCTCGTGGTGTGACAACCTTTCAGCAATTGCTTTGGCTTCAAATCCAATCTATCATGCTAGGACTAAGCATGTAGAAATTGATTACCATTTTATTCGAGAGAAGGTTCTGTCCAAAGACAATGTGGTTGCAATCAGCACTTCCGATTGCGAGACATCTTTACAAAACCTTTTCACATTCGATTTTTGTTCCTCAAGTCCAAACTCGGGGTTGTTGATACACCCCTCGTTTGAGGGGGAGTATTAGCAAAGGTCATTAATGTGTAGTATGGAATATCTTGAGGGACTATTCTGTATTTGTATGTCGGTTAACCTCTATTATAAAGAGGGAAAACTGTTTTCTGTTGTCATCAAGAAAAGAGAATACAAGTTTTGCAAGTTCTTTCTCTATCTCTTTCTCTCTCTAGTTTGTTCTTCGTCAATGGAAATCTTGATTCTTCGTCAATGGAAATCATCGTATAGAAACAATGTCCGTGCAATACTTAAATTTTTTAGAAACTAATTGACACATTTCCAATGCGTTTTTTTGCCTAATTGCCCTATCAGGTACTTTCGCCATCCAAGGAATTCTTCTTCTAGTGTATTTTAAGCCCAGATTGTCAATCCAAAACAAAAAATGAAAATAAAAGAAAGTGGACTAGGGGCAATACGCCCTATCAATTGTGTTCACAAGCCCGTCACAAATATATTCCGCATAAATCCGAACATCACCTAATTCTCAAGAGACCACAACTTAGCGTTGACCGTCAATAACATTAGTATCTAGAAACACAATCTTATAAATATGGTTCAGATCGTCCAAATCACCGCGACTGATTTTCCAATTGCTACATTGGGATACAGATCTGATTCTAACTCCAAATCCGAAATCAAATCACAGAGTGAGATCTCAAATGAATTCAGTATTGACCAAACAGAATCAAATCACAGTGAGATCTCAAATGAATTCAGCATTGACAGAACATAAATCAGAAACACAAAACATGTATATACATGTTTGTATCGAAATGGACGTGGAAATGAGGGAACAAGTTTGGGCATTTTGGGTAAACCCAAGGCAGGATTTGAAGTGTTTAACAAGTTTAGGCATTTTGGGTGTGTTGCATATGCTGAAACATATTAGTTTACTATTGAAGCTCTTTGCAGGCGCTCCTTTTTTGATTGGGCTTCCTCTGTTTGTGACAAGATGATAAGCGCTGGCAAATTGCCTGAAAGAGAGAGAGTTGGGAAGACTATATCTTTTTTTTGCAAGGGTTCCAAGGCTAAAGATGCTCATTCGGTTTATTTATTGGCGAAGGAGAAGGATAGATACCCACCTCGATCTTCTGTTAATTTTTTGATCATCTCCCTTTGTCAAGGGGATGAAACTGTTCGCTCAGCTTTGGATATGTTGGACGACTTCTCTGGAGAAGAAAGAAAATACGCAATTAAGCCATTTTCATCTGTTATACAGGGGTTGTGTAGAATCAAAGATGTTGAAGGAGCGAAAAAATTGATGTTTAAGATGATTGATGCGGGTCCACCTCCTGGAAATGCAGTCTTCAATTATGTTATCAATGGCTTCTCCAAAACTGGAGATATGGAACAGGCAAGAGAAATGATGAAATTGATGGAGACTAGGGGTCTGAAACCCGATGTATACACTTATAGTGTCATTATGAGTGGTTATGCAAAGGGTGGAGAGATGGAGGAGGTTTGTAAAGTTTTGGCTGAAGCCAAAAAACAGCATTCCAGGTTGAGCCCTGCAACTTATCATACGCTTATCCGTGGATACTGCAAGCTTGAAGAATATGACAAGGCACTGGAGTTACTGAGGGAGATGAAGGAATATGGGGTTCAGCCTAATGCTGATGAGTATAATAAGATCATCCAATCTCTTTGCCTAAAGGCTTTAGATTGGGGAAAAGCGGAGAAACTACTGGAGGAGATGAAAGAAACTGGGTTGCATCTCAATGCGATCACAAAGGGTCTTATAAGAGCTGTTAAGGAGATGGAAGAGGAAGAAGTTGGGATTGGAGAAGTAATTGAAGCGGCATTACTATTGATCAGCTTGCCTAGGTGGTTGCGATATAAAATATGAAATTCCAAATTTCTTCTTCTAGTTTCCCTTCGGATGTGGCTGTCGTTCATGAGATAGCCGAAAGCGGAATCCATTATATGCCTGAAATCTTACGTGAAACACTTCTCACATCCCTTGGAGTCCAGAAGAAAAACGTTTTGTTTGAATCCATTGGAAAAAGTTATTTTTTTTTTAATGTTTTTTTTCATCTTTTGCAGTGTTTAGAATTACTGGTACTTACTGGAATGAATTTTAGTATGTTCAACATGAACTCCAATTATCCCTTTTCACAGAATCAACCTAGCAATGGGTATTTGTCTACGGACCTTAGCCCATGTCCTTAGCGTTAATGTGCATTGGCTGTTCTTTACCTGTGGAACAATTTAATCCACTAAAACATGTATTTGCTTTATTGTTGTTGAGGATTTTCCTTGTGCTGCTGGTGATTGTGTGATTTCTTTCTTTCTTTTTTTTTATTTGGACTGGCCTCTCCTTGATTCATAAAAATTCATTCCCCTAAAAACTGGGTTTTCTGTGCTACAGGCGGTACTTGGAAATGTGGGTGCAGGAATGCTCTCTGGAATTCCAGAATCTATTCACACTAAGTTTTGAGTACCCACACCTCTGGAATTCCACACCAAACCTTCTCATTCCTGGTATCACTGATTTGTTTTTCATTCTTTTTCCAGAGGTGTGGACTTTCTTTTTTCTAGAGGTGAAGTAAAAAACCTCTATAAGCCTTGAGTTTATAGGCACTATTCCAGGGCCTCTTTATTGAGGTTAAGTGTTGACTTTCTGTTAACTATTCCCTTTAATTAATGATGAACTAATAACTGTTTTGGAGTTGGAATATTTAAACTACCAGCGGAAATGCCGCTACAAAATTGGAACATCCGCCACATTGATCTGAAGGAATGTGTTACCTCTCTGTACAATTATATTACATTCTCTCATCTTATTTGGATGGTTCAGCTCACCTTATGACTTGTTAAAATCCTTCATTTTAGCAAATGTTGATTTTAATCTGAAGGAATGTGTTACCTCTCTGTACCATTATATTACATTCTCTCATCTTATTTGGATGGTTCAGCTCACCTTATGACTTGTTAAAATCCTTGATTTTAGCAAATGTTGATTTTAATCTGAAGGAATGTGTTACCTCTCTGTACCATTATATTACATTCTCTCATCTTATTTGGATGGTTCAGCTCACCTTATGACTTGTTAAAATCCTTGATTTTAGCAGATTTTATCAAATGGGAAACTCACCGGAAGTCCAAATTTTGATGATAATGGTGGTTGTGATAGTTTGTGACGTTTGTGCTTTCTTCTTTGATCAGAATGTTATGAATTGACTTTTTTTTGTCCCTCTTCATTTTTGAAGCAATGAGATGTTTCCATAGAGTAATCCTGGGGTTCCTTACTGGGCTGTGTACTGTATCAATGTTCTGCATTTGAGGTTGATACTAACCAGACAGCCTGGCTGTTTATAAATGCTTCTGAAGCTACTGGACGAAAGATACCCAAAACCCTGCTTGGCATATTCTGTGAGGTGAATTTGTTCACTTACTCTGATCCTCTTTTCTGCACAATCTGTGTTGTTTTGGAACTTTGTTGATCTCCTAACTTTGCCAGTTATACGCAAATTTGGTGGTCTTGTTTTCAATACCATTTCAACTGTTATTTGTTCAACCCTCAATCCACCTTTTGTGTTACCAACTTACCATCTTTGATTGAGGTGCAACTCTGATTGACCTACAGTTTCCAGAATCATCTTTGCAGAATATTTTCAAAAATTATTTCGAAACTGTAAATGTTTGTCAATGTCATATTAAGCTTGCCAGAGTTTTGTATATGTTATCATACGAGCTTCCCAATCCCACCCATATCACAACTCACCAGCCCATGTCAGAGTTTTTATGATTTCATTATTGAAAAAGCATGTAAGTTCTATTTGAAGTTGCACAAATCAGATCTACTTGATGTTTGGTGTGCATTACAAGTTTCATGTGGATTATTTAACCATGTAAATGTGACTTATCAGAAAAAATTAAAAAACCATTTGAATGTGTTTGCAAGGTGTGTGTATCCCATGCGAAAGCGCATGGCATCCATGCCAGATGTAGAATTACTCTACGAGATGTTATTTTGTTGTATATATAGTTGATAGTGGACTGCGATAGTTTTTTGAAATGCATGCAGGAAATCAGACATGTTGGGGCTTCTATCACATACGAAGTTAAGCTTGTCCCTTCTTTCTTTTCTTTTCTTTTTTGTTGGAGTCTATCTTGATTGTGAAGTGTCTCTTTCTTTTAGACAAAGTGAAAAGCATGTTTCACAGATGTTCCCAATTTAATGCATTCGTTTTCTTTTACGATAAAATCAGCAACATGTTTCACATAAATTCCAAGTGTGGTTAATATATCAACAGCAACATCTAGCAGAGCCATCATTTTTTGGTAAATTTCAGACCGAAAGATAGCTACATGTGCGACACCACTCGTAAATGATGGTGTGACCAAAACCACTGAACTTGAATGGCCAAAACCCAAGGGATTGGCTTGGTTGTCAAGACTTGGGACTTAGAATTTGGTCCCTCCTAAGATCTCAAGTTTTTTTATTGGCCTAAGGAGGTCTCAGTTTCGAAAGCTCTCAAGTGCTATCAACTCATATGGGGCCAATTCATGTGGGGCTTTGCCCCGACCTTAATCGGACTCCCTACTAGTGGACAATTGGATTGAGTCCCCGGGGATTAGTCGAGGATTAGTTGAGGTGTGCATAAATTGGCCAAATATCTCAGTAATAAAAAATATAATAATACTAACCATTGAACCCAATCATATAATGCGAAATAGTAGGAAATGTAAAATTTTGGATGCTTAGGAAATTCTTGACCCTTTTGTCACTGAAAGTTCTACCCTTCAAGTAGATAACCAAAGTTTAAAAAGTCACCTGCTTGATTCTCAAAAGAAAAAATTTCACCTGCTCTGGAATTATGTTTGATGGTTGAATTGGAATTTGTAACAAAACCAAAGTGGTTATACCTCTGCACCATGTAATTAGTAAACAACAAGCAATCGAACTGTAGACAGATAAATCAAATGAGAATCTTCTTTTCTGGTTTGGGAAGGAAGGGAAAAGAAATGGAAATAAAGATCAGTTGAGAACCTTCATTTTCCTGTGGAAGTTTTGTACTTCATTTATTCTTGATTCCTTTATTGTTAGTAAGGTAAAGTGTCCCAACCATTGCCAGTCGCTAATCAGGCAGCTGCTGCTAGGCCGGCTAGTCGGTGCCCAGATATTAGCTGGTTTTTCCACATTTAAAAAAAAAAGTAAAAAACATTTTACTCCTTCCCCCAAAGTTGGAGTAGGAAATGACATAAGTTTAGGAGAAATGAGTTAAGACTAAAAGACGCCTATCAATTGTCAGCAATCATTTAACTGGATGCAAAAGAGAACGCAATCAAGAAAAAGCAGTGTTCCCTAACTGTCCCAACAATTTGCTTCTAAGGTACATAACCAAGATACAAACTCATACGGAGAAGTGAATATACCCTACCTAGCACAGACACGACACAGACACACAAGGACATGGAGACATTCAATAGAATGCAGGCCACGAATGTTAGAAGACATTGATTCTGTATCTTTTAACAACGGACGATGCCAATTGACATTGAAAAGAGCCATATATTTCATGACATTAGTTCACATATTTCCTTTTGGGGCCCACCCATTTGAATTGTGAGGTCTTCTAGAAGCTGCAATTGACCAGAGGCATTGAAGGGCAATCCTTGTTGAGTGTGCCATATCTCTTTTGGCCAGTGGAAAAATAGGCTCCTCCCAAGGCCTATATCATAGGTTCCGGGAGGAAGTCTGAGTGAGCTGGGGCTCCGGGGAGGGTGAGAACAGAGAGGTGAGTTGAGTAGGGAGTGTCTCCTCCTCCATTGTATTGGTAGGGATTTATGACAGACCGCTCCACAAAACAAATATTTATTACCACTAACTCTAATTATTATTTTTAATTACCACTAACTCCATTAAGGTCAATTATTCTTTTTTCGGGCTTAGGCACTTAGGGTGCACTTTCCTATTATAGGATTGTAGTGGTTTAGGCACTTTCATAGGATACCCTAGGATTTTAGGCACTTTCATAGGGTACCCTAGGGTTTAGGCACTTTCATATGGTACCCTAGGGTTTAGGTTTAGGTTTAGGTTTAGGGTACACTTTCCTATTATAGGGTTTTAAGTGGTTTAGGCACTTTCATAGGGTACCCTAGGATTTTAGACACTTTCATAGGGTACCCTAGGGTTTAGGCACTTTCATAGGATTTGTGGTTTAAAAAAAAAAAAAAAAAAAAAACGACGGGATGGGGACTGACTGATGGGACGGCACATGGGGACAATTGACTGATGGGAGCTTGCGGTGCATTTTTTCCGAAAAAAATGAGTTGACGGTGCAGGCCCTCCACAAAGTGGAGCGGCCTGTCATTCCCCCTATCGGTAACTTTCTATAGTGAAATTCGTCTTCTCCTGTGGAAGTACCCAAGTTTGGGGAACCACGTAAAATTACTTTTGTTTTTTCTGAGTGTGAGTGTTTATGAACAAACTTGTGGGGCACAAGTGCACAACAGTTCCAAATGAATAGTACAGTAGTAAAATAAAACACAAGCCATTTAAGAAAAATAATCCCAGAAACCAGTACATCATATACCATACATGTCATCTCACACAATATATTTAAAACCGAATAAGTCTAAACGACTAGGGATCAATTGGACGATCCAGTGCCCGAAGATTGTCGTGTCGGCCTCTCAGAAGTGTCCTTGCTTCTTAGAACAGACCTTTACAGCGACCATCAATCAGAAAACCACCCTTTAATCCTTTGGTGGATGGACTGTGAGGTGAGTCTGATATGCAGCCAGAAGAGTCTGAATGACACTCAAGGTAATGGCCAAAATGGCAGCAGCAACTGCAATACCAGTCCAGGGGCTCCTAAAATATGTATGATGCCACTCTGCTATCCAAGATTTCAAACTGCTCTGATGGTGAGTCTCAATACCTGTCTTAACTTGCAGAAAAGCGTGAGGGCTAGGAGCTAATTCCGCAGTTATATCATTGAAAAGGTCTGCCACCTGCTTGTCACTCCCGAGGTAGTTCATGAGTATGCCCTTGGACCGCAACTCCTTCACGTCTTCCTCTTGATCGATGATTGAATCCATGAAGCATATGTAAGAGGTCACCCCTAAGTCGTTGGTGTTATCGGGGCACGCTTCAAAGGCCACCAAGTTCAAGAGCATAGACTTTGTTGTGTCATCGATGATTATTCTTGGAAGTGTCAGAATCCCGGAAGTGCGCTTAGACTTGAATTTTATGTCTGTGAACTGATAAGTCTCGCTAGGCTTGAAGTGGATCCCAACAGTCTTGAAGTCCTTTGCTGAGCGACGAGAGTACCAACTACTGCTTATGAGACACCCAATTCCAAAAGTGTTTGGATCGATGAATTGCCTTCGAACAAGTTCGAGAAGGTGAACTGGTTCATTGTCATCTTTATCCATCCCGTCTTGCATTTGAACCTCCAGATGGCTTTTCGATGCCAAGGAATGCTGTCGACTGAATTTTTTCATTTGTTCCATCAACGCAACTGCTTCGGGGGGCTCTCCCCTTATGCGCTTAATGAAAGCGATGATTATCTCTTTCCCTTGAGAAATTCCAAAACTTGCTCTCATTAAAACTCTGAGGACTAGGAAAGGGAGTTGATTCTCTAATAGCAACAAGTCTCGACGCACCAAGGCTATTTGCTGAATGCTCTTCAAGTCTTCACTGTTCCCTTTCACAATGCTGCAAATGTAGTGAAGGGTGAAGCAACCATCAAGGAACATCATACGAGTGAATTCCTCATCATTGAACTTTTCTGTTAAGCCCTCAGCGTAGCCCTTCCTCGCATCACTGGCCACCTTGACTACCTCTTCATACACTTCTTCAATCTTTAATCCCCAGTTTTTGACGTGCTGCCGAACCACTGAAAATTTGAGCCTCTCAATAGGTTGGAGCTCTGGTTTCCCATGGTGGCAGGGACCAATGGAAACCACCTTGGGATCATATGATTTTTTGTTGGTTTCAACCTCACGAAGTAACGGTTGAACCATTTGTATTTTCGGCTTCTGCGAACTGAAGCCCGGATACTCGTTTCCCTCGTCCATAATGGAGTTTAGCCACTTAAGGGAGCTATGCGAAGAGTATGAGCTCTCACCACACTCTTTGATCTCAATGCTTACTGATCGCTCCATAGAAGCAGCAAAAGCAGGAAGCTGACTGCTGCTGGGAGGTACAAATAAACCACTGTGATTATCTGCCTATGTACCTAAAACACTATGCTCTGGAACTGTTGTGGATTAAAAGGAAACTTGGTGGTTGGAAAAAAGTATCTTCTTTGCTTATTTCTCAAACCAAGAAGAAAAAAGCATTTTCCATCTTTCCAATGCACATATACTTCAGTACAGATTACACTCCGACATTAAATTATTGTTTGAACCTTTACAAGCTTTTTTATTTTTTCTCTTGTTTTCATTTTCCGGAGAAGGTATATTTCTTTACAACGAAGATGGATTCGACTCCAATTTCCATTCCCAGCTTAAAATACAACAAAGCGTCTTCAATGCACTTCTAAAGTGTGAAAATTGAAACGGAACTCCTTCTCCCACACTTTGGGGAATTCCATAGACTAGCCTTCAAATAGAAATTCTAGGTAAGCATCTAAGTTTTTGTTTGAAACACACGTTTCTGATTTTTACTGTATGATATTCCAAAAGAAACAATATTGTTATCCTAATCTGTCATATGAGTTGCTCAAAAGAATTACTCGGGGATTCCTCACTGCCTTGCTAAGCGAGATCCAAAACAAAGATTACTTTCAACTTTGGCTTATAAATTTGATCATACATCACGTAGTGGTCCAAAAGGTGAGGTAATCTTCCGTTTACTTCTTGATGAAATTGCTTCTGCAGATAGATTCACTAAAAAGAAAAAATGGAGGCTGTGGGGAACGCTTGTGAATATTGTTGCCATTGATTGATTTCAGGCTTTTGTGAGTGAGTGAGTTCCCCATCTGGGGAGGCGTTGTGCTGCAAAATTATGTCGTTTTGCTCATTTTCTTGGTACACCCAAGGGTCCTGTTTGGAGAGTTAATTTTGGGGTTCAATTTTAGGGAATTTAGGCTCTTTGGGGTAGGGTATAGTGGGTTTAAACACTTTGGGTTTAGGCACTTCGGGTTTAGGGTTTAGGCTTTGTAATGGTTTTTTCTTCCTTCAAACAAGACCCTTAGAAGCTTTGGAGCTGTGCACAAAAATCAAGTAAAAACGACCCCACCCCGGATCCGTTTGTTCCTTACTATTTTCTTGGTTTTCTTGGCTGAAAGTATCATGCTTGTATCCCTTTATGACATTTTCCTTCACAACATCAGAGAGGATGGCATGTGCTTGTTTTTTTCCAACCAGAAAATATGTTTTCAAACAGTACTCTTAAGTGACCTGTTATTTGGATAGTAATGTGAAGAAAATAATTGAACTGATTTACTTTATTCTTCTCCAAAAATTACAAGAATTACAGCTCCAGGATTTTCATCCAGCGCTGACTAAAATACACAGCATGTCTATGATGAAAAGCTTTATGCAAAAAAAAAAAAAAACTTTGACTAGGCAAAAGAGATATATACAAAAACATTCCACGGTTCGATAAAAAGAGACTCCAACATATCACAATTTATTGGGCTAGGCTGTTTTATTTTGTTGGGCTATAACATTTTGGTTCACATTTTGTTGGAATTTCATTTATTTTAACATCTCATGAGTAACCTAGCGCTGAACAATACTAAAAAAAGTTTAATTTATGTTTAAATTTCAATTTTTTCAATGCATTTTTTGAACCCTCGCTGATATAACTATAACATTGGATCCGCCCTTGCGTTCATGCATGCTATTTCATACTATTTAGTCATCTAGATCTTCTCAACTATGTGCTAGTTTTTTGCTACACTGATACACTGCTTCAGTTAGTGAGGATCTGTATTGGAACTTCCAATGGAGCAACGATGTTGAAATGGCAAGCCATGCGCCTCTATTTGTGAAAGCCGACGACAGACAGTACATTTTCCTTTCTTTTTCTCTACAACTTTTCATTTTACCTCACAATGTTGTTCTGTTATCATTTAACTACTATGTTCAATATAGGTGGAACCCAGATGCGATTGTTTTTAACTCCTCGCGGCTGTATGCAACTCCCAGTTTCCGGGATGCAACGCTTTTTTTCAGAGTCAAGTGGTGGCACTCTGTGTAAAGAATATGGTCAGCTATTGCTTGGAAGAACTCTTGAGGATAACAAGAACAAGAATCAATTAGTAATAATAAAGGTTTGTTTTACCTTTTTTAACCTCAGCATCTTCTAATGTTCTTGCTTAGTCGCAAATACACATAAAGAATATGGTCACAAATGTTGTACTCAATCCGGATCCCAGCTTTCATTTCCCTCTACCAAACAGGCCGATGAATGGTGTGAGCTACAATCCAAATTTACTTAGAAATTATAAGCAATTCATTCAGGTGAATTTATTTAGTCCTCAAATGATTTTTACGATCTTGCCATTTCTTCTACTGTCTCAATTGTCATTATTCACCCTACGTAATGTCTGACTTTAGATGTAAAATCACCGCAGATATGGATTTGTTGATTGGCTGTCTTTTATTTCTAAGTTCATGCGGTTTATACTCTACTTGTTGAAGACAAATAACCCGTTTAAGACATTGTTGCCCCTTTAATTATTTGATTTTCTATGCTACACCCACATTATGTTTGTCGAAGCAAAAAAAAATCAACTAAACATTGGTTTAAGTAACTTGCAGTTGAAATTTTATGAGTGCTGCATATGCCTTCACCAGTATGTAGATGGAGCCGAGCAGAGCACCCTTGCCTGCAGACACCATTTCCACTATGGATTCATCAGCAAATGGCTCCGGATAAATGCTACCTCTTACCCAACTCTCTCTTCTGGGGTTCCATCTCTCATTTAAGCTTATTATATCTATTAGTGTATCTATATAGGGCCAAAAAAGGAGAGGGAAATAAAGATCAAGATCTTGCCGAACTGTGCATAAAGAGGCAATGGGAGAACAAATTTCTTGGTATCAACTTCAGGGGTCCAGCTTAATGTAACTGTTTATGTGAATTTTTTTCTCTTTTGAATTTGGCCTTTACCCCTTCTGTAAATAGAGTTTTTATCTTTCTTCTTAAGCTGACACTTGAATTGTTGGAAGTTAATTCTTCGAAGATAATTTGTGGTGCTTTGGTTTCCCTCCAATCTCATGTTTCTTTAATTAGCATTCAGATTAGTATATTACCTGAATAGACAGCAACAGGTTGACTACCAACAAGGGTCGGTATCTGGCACAGAAAAGTACTCGATTTCAACAAGGGTCTGTAACTCTGTATCTGGCACAGACACACTGCCTCCTTATAAGTGTTCGTGCTTCTCGACACAAGTCAACACATCACGAGTTTCTCCAAAATCCCTGAATATTTTTAAGTGTGAACACTAAGGCTCAAGTTGGACCTGGATTGGTGGAGGAAGAAAAAGGAGAGACGGGTCCTTCTTCATTTTGTATTCCACCGAGATGAAGTGGTATCTCTTACCTTTTCTCTCACTCCATGAATCCCTGCACAAATCCAAAGATCCAAACATAGCCTAAAGGTATACAGTATACTACATGAATAATCTGAAATCTGCACTGCAACCCGTCTACCTGCCATCCCTTCAAAGAAATGTGCAGGGTCCAAATCCAGCAGCGACGAGAGTTTTGGGGTAAAAGAACACAGTCAATGGTCAAGACATGGGGAAATGAAAGAAAAACAAAACGGCCATGTGCGGCATAGAACCAAAAAGACCACAGCTGCAAAACCTTGTCATCTTCAATGTTCCAGTTTCAGACAAAATGCATACAGGATGTCTATGACTAGGAGAAATCAACTTGCAAAAAAATATCATCTATGATTGGAAGGAAACATTATAATTGACAGAACCAATTTAACTCAGAAATTTCATTCACGCAAAGAAAACCGTAAAACTTACATGTATACAGATTCAATCTTAGAAACATAGCTTCAATTGACAGATTGAAAAACCTGGACTAGAATTTGAGGTCAAAGGTTCATACATTTTTGTTCTTCCTCATCAATGAAGGTGGCCATCGGCCCTTCTTCCTCAAGCGACGCTTCGTAACAAGTCTCTTTCTTTTGAGCCTAATCTTCTTAGCCAACTTCATCCTCAACCTCTGTTCAAGCAGTAATTGCTTCTTGGCCTGCTTGGACTCCAATGGAAGATCTTCAACTGGTGTATCAGTCTTTTCACCTTCTGAGGGAGGCTCAACACTATCTGGTCCTATCTCACCGGCCTCAGAGGATGCCTTTACAACCAATGCACCTCTTTCTTTGAGGATAGAGGATGTCTTAATATGAATTCTGCAGACTGACCTTGAATGCAGACTGGTGAAGTTCTTGCGCAACCTGTAGACTAAAAGAAAGCACAAAAATTCGCATCTTCTTTTTTAGTAAAACTACAGATACGAGAGAGGGGCTCATAAAGATTGTCCAACAGAAAACTTATACATTGGTTAAATGGTTAAACACAATACGAAAGGGAGGTGTGTATGCAGATGGAAGGAGATCACCTGTTTGAAAGAATGCCAGAATGATAAAGCATGACACCCAAAAACCGAAGAAGAATTCGACAGTTCAAAACCCAATACACCAGTTTATATGATGAATACAAGATGAAATCCGAAGCAGTCAAAAAAAGATTTACACAATTAGTGGAATGCAATTGACAAACTCAAATGCAGAAAAACAAAACAGATAAATAAAATTTACAAGTTAACAAACACCCAAATGGACAAAACCACAACACATCGAAAAATTGATCCTTCAATCCAAATAAAGCACAATGCAGAAAACAAAAAATTATAATAAATTGGGTTGTGAAAAAGAGGGATGAGTGGGAATAAGAACCAATCAGTTACCAAAAATGGGAAAGGCATTCTAGACAGGGAGAACCTAGATTTCATGAAGAACAGTTAACCTACAAATCCAACAGCAAACTAATACATCGGTTAAATGGTTAAACACAATATGAGAAGGAGGTGTGCATGCAGATGGAAGGAGATCACCTGTTTGAAAGAATGCCTAAATGGCACACCAAAACCAAACAAAAATTCAACAAGTCAACCAAATACACCAGTTTTCATGGCAAATACAAGATGAAAAAGGACCCGTCTCTCCTTTTTGGAGCATGATTGACCAATTCAAATGCAGAAAAAAAAAAGAGATAAATTACAACACATGTTTACAAACACCCAAATGGACAAAACCAGAACACATCAAGAAAATGATATTTCAACCCAATTAAAGCACAATGTAGATAACGAAACAGTAACTGAAATAGAATTAAGAGGGTTGTGGAAAAAGGAGAATGAGTGGGAATAACAGTCAATCATGTGGCTAAATTGGAAACGCACACAAGACAGGGAGAACCTGGATTTCATCAAGAACAGTTAACCCACAAATCTCAAGCTGAATGTAAGGAACTAGGTCGCGCCCAGGTACAAAAAGAATAGACCCAATATTTGAACAATATGTGTATGGCACATATATATAGGCACGGGTATAGACAGTAAAACACAAAGGAAGAATTTTTATGAGGAATGGGAGAGGGGAGAGAGAATTTCTTACATGGGTTTGCAGCGATGGATAATGCTGATACGTGTGACGGCGACGGAGAAGAAAGAAAGGGGATTGATGGGGTGCTTGTTGTGCTACTGAAGACTACGGGAAGAGCCATATCTCCCCAAGAACTGAAGTTCGATTTCTGGATAAGGCTATCAAAAATTATGTTGGAGAGGAAAGATACTGATATTCTCACTGAGTCACTGTAGTGCTACTGGATATCATGTGAAAGCCCAATTAAATAGGTAACTTACATATATCTCACCTGATGTTTTTGACAATTTCATAGACACCCCCTTCTTTAGCTAAAATTAGACAAGTTTCTTTGTCAGACTTTTCTGCTGGATGCCACTAAAGGGATCATCTTTTTGACATTTTTACCCTCAGCAACAAAACTAAATGCACTTAGAGCATCTCCAACTGTCTCGACATTGCTTCGGCGAGACAAAAATGGCGAGGTTTCCCCCCCAAAAAAGTAGCCAACAACCTCGCCATTTTGGTTTTTCACTTTTTGGCTCGCCTGCCTCAGCGAGGCACTGTAGCCCTCACCCTAGCATCGCCACAACGATGCCGTCGTTTGACTCCTCCAGCCAGTAAAAAATCGTCGAATTTTGGTGGGTTTTAGTCAAATATCATGGTGGGGCTACCCGGAGGGCCTACGGGCAACCGTGGTTGCAGCCATGGCTGGAGGCGATGATGATATTTACATATCTGAGCCTCTGTGTGTGTGTGTGTGTGTGTGTGTGTGTGTGTGTGTGTGTTGATTTTGGCCGGATTTTGGTCTGGATTCATGGCGGCGTGTATATATATGTGGTTGTTTTTATTGTTGAATTTTTTGGAGTTTGATTTTGATTTTGGGGTTTGGTTTTGGTGGTGGTTGCAATGGAGGTGGAGGTGGTGGTGGAGGTTGCCATGGAGGTAGTGGTGGTTGCCATGGAGGTTGAGGGTGGTGGACGGCACTGGAGATGGTGGCGGTGATGTATAGGTTATGGTTTGATTTTTTATTATTATTATTTTTTATTTTATTTTTTTGAGTTTGTTGGACACAACACCGAACACAACCTCTCACTTACACGTGGGTCCATGCAATAATTGTGTGTACGACCTATGTATATGCGATGGGTTGTATTCGATGTTGTATTCGGATAATTATTTTCCTAACATGTTTTATGTGAAAAACTCAAAAAGTAACGGAAACTACTAGAGATCACTGTATAACAGCCCCGGCTTATGGGGTACACCATAACGTCCCCGACATTTTATCGAATTTTTGGAGGCTTATTCAAAATAAATTTTAATTATCATATGTAAACAAAAACATGAGAGCTTAATTATAACTTTTATAGTAAAAAATGTGAGAAAAGCGATGGATAAGTAAACCTTTTAACTTGAATGAAATTATTATCGAGTTTTCATTTTTTTTTTTTTTTTGAAAACTTGTAGTAATATTTATTTATAAAGTTGATTTATTTTAGTTAAAACTTTATTGGGGCTGGTTTATTTCATTTTGTTGACCTATACTATCAGCTCACTCATAAATTCAAGTGAATTTAATTTATGTTGACTTTGTACTAATGATTCAGTACAGAAAATACTAAAAAAAATCATATTACTTAAAAAATACCAAAATTTTAGTACATTTTCCAATCCCATGGGGTTTTCTTGAATCCCCTCACTCAATGGTATAGCAGGCCGTGTTCACATGAATCACACATAAATTTACAGGAGGTGCAAAAAAATAAATTTACAGGAGGTATATCATGTCGAGAAAAATTGCAAAACTGACGATTCCATATAAATGGGACAATCGCAATTAGGAATGGCAATGGGGCGGGGTGGGGCGGGGGCGGGGCGGGTTTTGAGCATACCCAACTCCAACCCGAAATTATCACATGGACCCGACTCCGACCGGGCATTTTTTGGGTACCCCGTTCCCGCCCTGATCGGGAGATGTGTTTATCCGCCCCGCCCCGCTTCGTAAGAAATTTTAAAAAATTGTTAATCTAAAAGCAAAATAAAAGTAAATACTTATAAATAAGGTGATATTTATTGTAATGGTTAAAATATTAAGGTAAGAATGAAATTTTTTTAGTAGAATGATAGTAAAATTAGGATAAAAATACAATATCTCCAAAAACCATAAAAGACTAAGAACCTTAAGTTTGATTTCATCGACCTCCCATTTTTGCCCGATTTTTCCAATTTTATCATTCGTTTGGAGAATCCACAGGTTTATCTTGAGGGGTAATTCTGTCAATTCATGGTGTTGGACTTAAAGTGGAGAGCGTTGAATCTATCATTAAAAGGATGTACGTTGCTTTAACTTCTTCGAGGCTTCGATTGTCCTTCTTTCGCCAGCTCGAAGAGAGAGTTTTGTACGCCTCTTACGCCAGCTCAAAAAGAGGGATTTGCACGCCTCTAATGAATTCAGATCGAGTAATTACAGACTTGCAGATCTGCGTTGATGGGAGCAAGCTTATTCACATGAACTAAAGGCTCCCTCCCCTCTCACTATATCGCTCTCTCTCTCGCCACGAGCTATTGAAGATAGATACACGACAAATTTCATTGGAGATCGAACCAGGTGCATTTGTCGTTCTCTCTGGTCACAGCATTCGTTTTCAACCCCTAAACTACGGTTTCATTTTTTGAGAATTGTATTTCTACCAAAGCTATTGAAACCCTAATCTATGTTTCGTTTTTCGCCTTCTCTCCACAGGAACCAAGATTATGCTTCTCTTGTTTCTTTTGTTTGGTCGAGGCAGAGTTCATCTAGAAATTTTTGAAGCTTTGTGGCCGATTTGGCAAAACAGGTATCGTCGAAGCATATTGTGGGTTTGCCTTTCGAAATTTTAAGTATATGGGGCTCTTGTTTTTTTCCCTTAAACTAATATGGGGCTCTTTTGAGATGTGGATTCATTGACAAAATGGCTGATTTTGAGGTGATTTGGTCAGCGTACAACGTCGACGATGACATCGAGGGTGCACATCTCCTCTCTCTATCTCCATCTTCTACACAGACATGATGAGGAAGACTTAAACCCGTAACTGCCGAGTGAGTATTTGTTGAGCCACAAAATCTCAAAGTTGGATACGCATCATAACTTGAGCCTTCCATCATTTTATGAGAATTCAAGGGGTTAGTCGGTGTGAGGTGTTGGGATATTTCGATAAGGAGAGAGAGAGAGAGTGGGATTTGAGAGAAGGAGGTTCTTCTTAAGTTTGAGAGTGGGATATTTTGACACTCATTATTTTATGTTCTTAAGTTTACTATGACCATGGTATTTTCGTTGATTATTCTCCCTATTTCTCTCTCAATGAAATCATTTTGTCTTAACCCCAAGAAATATCGGTTAGGGCTTTGACGTTGTTTTTATCTCGGCTTTGATGGTATGCTCTTGGTCTGATAGGGAGGCAAGCACAAAAAAACTTCTATTTGCTTTAAAGCTCAAAAGATGGATCTGCATCATAGCTTCTGATGTACCTAAGGAATCGAAGGTGAGTTGGTGCAATTTCTTATACCCAGAAAAGGCCTGAGACATTTGTCTGGTTGAAGGGCATAGCATTTTTTACTTATGTTTAGTTATATGATTCTCTTTGTTTTCGTTGAAGAGATATGTGAAACCGTTCATTGAGCGAAAAATCTGATAGTGAAGGGCATTGATGAGTGGTTCTTAAGACTTAATTGGTTGGTTCAATGGTTTTTCCTAGGTGACAAGAAGGGATTTGGGTGTGTCAGGGCTTCATGTATTTACACTACTTATATATAATATATGCCAAAAACCTTCTTTACGGTACACGTTTTACCTAGTGGGACACAAGATCAGGTTTCATATGATCATTGCCTAATAAACCAAGTAAAATAAACACTTTCACTCCACTAATGAGTCACACTTAAAGCTTACCACAAGATCATAATGATTCACAAAAGTTACTCTATTGAGCAGTATATGTAGATTTTATAATTATTGACCAATCGTTGACTCAATTTCTCATCGCTTCTCAGAATGAGTGCAAGCAAATCTATACATCATAAAAGTTACGCTCGAAGCCTGATAATCTTAATCAAATAAGCTCCATTGTCTACATCGAGAACTAAGGCCCTATTTGTTTGTCAAAATTAAAGCATCAGATTGGAGCATAATCCAAGGGGATCGCGTAGTTATAAGTTCGTAGCTGAACTTTGCAAAATACATAGGTATATGAACAAACAAACACAAATTAACAAAAGATACATAGCCTCACTATTCTTTTTCTTTTCTAGGCAAACAAATTCAAAAGATATCACAAATGTTGTCCTGTTCTTCCGCTATAAGAAGCAAGACAATACAAGTATGATAAAATTAACATAGGTATGATGGTTTTGCCGAATTAATATAGCATAAAACTATGTGATTGTTAGAAAATAGAGCTAGCATCAATCTAAATTTCCTAGCTAATGTAGCGTATCAGTGTTTGGTCAATATATGTGTAAGTTGAACTCAGCTAACTCCATGCAAGGACATGAGAACAGGGTAAACTATTTATACGTGTATATGATTTATAGACTTATGATGTTTAGATGTTATGTTATAGAGCATTTCATGCACATTATGCGGGTTTGATGGGTAGCTCTAGAGTAAAATAGCATCACTAAATATGTTCACTGGAATCTAAGCTCAATGTCAACTAAAATGTACGACACCTGTTTGGTTATCTTAAATGATCTAGCTATGGTATTGTCTCCAATAATTGATTATGATCCAGCTATGGTGTTGTAATCAAACTGAATGCAAGTAGTGAAGATTGCATCAGAGTTTAGTCCGAAATTGTATATGAAAACTTTGAATGGAGTTATCAACACCATAAAACTTTGAATGCATCATATAACTTGTTTTAGTTTTAGACTTATATTTAAGTACATATTTAATCATGCATCATTCTTGTTTATGACTGAAAAGATAACGAGATTTACACCATAAAATGCTATTTACATAAAAGATAACCATAAAATACTATTTACATAAAAGATAACAAGAATCCGAATATGCAACAGTCAATCTCACAACAATCGACAACAAAATCCAAAAGTTAAACGACATACTACATATTTATAGCAAGCATAAAGGAGTCCTACAAAGTATACTACTGTGCTCAAATTACCATCTATGTATAACACTAATCCAAAACATGCCGCAAAACGCAGCGCAAAAATAACACTAGAATCTTAACTCCTGAAAATTCTAGACCAACTTATGACCTTCAAACAGGATCAGCCACACCTTCTAATCAAATGATACCACTGCATCAGATCGCTGCCTACAACATCAGAACAAATTAATCAAAACTTCAAGTAAACTAAACTAAGAACCACAAACTTGAACACTTGAAAAAAATCATAATTTTCAAATAGATATAGATTAACGAAATTATATCAAACAATACCTCAAATAGTGGTTCAAGCATACGAGCAGCAAATTACAGCATGCAAGCACTCAACCTATTGCTCTTGAGAAGGCCAGCACCTTGCACCACCATTTGGCAACATTAAAGCGTGATCCCTACAGACTTTAGGCCGCCTTCCTTATATTCACAGTGTGTAAGCACCAAGTGATATTCAGGCAGGTTGCAGTGAGCTTTCAAGATGCGCTCCATACTATTTTAGAGTCAATGAACTATCATGATCATGCATCAATGCTCGAGGAGTGTTATTCTGTTTTTGGTGTTGTAGATAGATTGTTTGTCGATTATGAACCATTTAAAGAACAAGTACTCAATTATATAGGCTATGCAACATCACTCAATCACATTAAATTGTCAATCAACGATAACGACAGCTCTTCGTTGAAGCTTTACAATAGTTACGATCAAAAAAAATTGTGGGCAGAAGATGTGGGCAGAAGATAATCATTCCAGCCCGCGGATAATAATCTTCAACAGAGAACTCAACTCGATTGAGTGATGATATATAGCCTATATAATCAAGCACTTGTTCTTTAAATGTTTCATAATCAACAAACAATGTATATGGAGCACCCAAAACAAAACAGGACTTCTCTAGCATTGTCGCATGATTATGATAGTCCATCAACTCTAGAAGAGTACAGAGGTCATCTTGAAGACTCATTGCAGGCTACTTGATTATGGCAAAGACTAATCCTTTCATTTCGTTTCCTTCAATATTTTGGGATGAAGCTTATCTAAAATTCCAGATGAAGTTTGACAGCAAATAGATTTGTATTTTGGAAATTGCCCCACTGTTGTTAACAATAAGAACAGTAAATTAGAAAACACAATCAACGCAAAGCAGATCAATAAGAAAGCAAATTGAATAATGCATCATATTACCTTCTTCAGAACAAGCAAATCTTCACTCATAACCTGCGAAAACATGGTACAAAATGAGCCTAAAACAGTCGCATATTATGTTCTGAATACAGAAAATTCAACAACAATTATGCTACTACTGAAAGGATAGAGATGGAGTATTCTTACATAGTTATTATATTCACGGGAAGCGTTATTCCTTATTCCTGACCATGTAATTAACATACCACTAAGTTGAGAAGTTTCTGTAATGTGGAAATGGTAAAAATACTGAAGGAAATGCATTAAGCATCCTGCTTAATTGTACCAATAAGCAAAGCAAACTAAGTTGCACGCTAATCACTCCATTGTACGATTGCCCATCTTAATTTTGATTGCTTGCATCCCATTGTCACCAAACAAAGGGCCGACCCAATTCCGCAGGTCCTATAAAGGACAACCAAAATTCTCAAAAGTAAGCGAACAATCTTAATTTCGATATTTGGAAAGAAGAAGAGGCTACAAACGTTACCATAGCAAAATCAGCATCGGGTGAAATTATAAGCATGAACTTTAAGTCAAGTTGTTGCCTTTCTAACACCAAAGGCACGCAAGAACTAACCTGGTCTACAAGAAAACGTTAAATAATGTAAGCACAAACTAAGTAAACAAGTAAATAATTCATATTTGTGAAACATTAACTTTACTATCGAACCTGGCAATGGTAGAACAGTTTGCCAACCATGATCAGGCCTTGATCGTGAATACACAACATTGGTACTGGTGTTGTCAAGGATAAATACCTCAAATGCCCATTGTCTTTCGCAACCAATAACAACCTTGTAATTAACCTCGAGATTATGATCATCACAAAACTCTTCCCAACCACGAGTAAGTTCATTGTCACTAATAAGAACTGGCCAAGTTCTATTGCCATGCTTCAGAAAAATCCATTTTGCCATTCCTTCACCTTGAAATACATGTGCAAGTCCTAATGGGATTCTCTGGAAAAAAAAACCATGATGTAACATAAGTTATAAACAAAGCACAATAGAGAGAGAGAGAAGAAACACAAAATAGAAAACTCAACTGTTGGACCAGTGAATTCGGGGCCAGGCACATCTAGTAGATACCAACGACGGCCAAAATCTCCATGTTCAAAATAAGTTTGAGGAAAAATATAGAAGGCAAAACATCAAAATTTTATGCAATATAAACTAAAACCACATACGCCGGCTTGTGTACTGAACAAAGGAGTGATAAACGACTGACTTCAACCAAGCAACTATTTGATTCCTGAAATTCCAGTGAAAAATATTCCCAAGCGGCAAAATGTCCTTGTAAAAGCTCACAAAGGTTGAAGAAGCCTTAAAGAACAACCGATTTGTTCCATTATCAATCGATGCTCTAGCAATGACCCTATTGCCTCGACTTGTTTCTAGATAGTAAAAACCACCATGTGGACGAAAGTTGGCAGGATGCTTGACAAAGAAGAAGCAAATGAAAGGTTCTCGGACAACCATAAATTAAAGTACTATGAAAGCTAAAGACAGTAAAAAACTTAATAAAACTACCCTCATGTATAACAAATGAAACTCATGGCTTATTACTAAAGCCAAGAATCGTTATACAACAAGTTTTACAGAGTATCAAGAAAAAAGTGATAGTTTACGTTCAAGGATAGAAAAAGAACAACACATAACTGAAATTATAGAGAAAGGAGTAATGTAAAAGAACTACCAGATTCCAGAATAGAGTACAATTAGCAGTGAAATAAATTGAATATAAAGGCAACAAAAGGAACAATACCTAACTCTGGCCTGCATTTACTAAGCCTCAAAAGAAACCACAGTAGAATGCATGAACACAAGTCGCATTCGATCTTATATCTGGCCAAAGCTTACAAAGTTTAAGTTAGAACAGAATATGCAAGCTAAGACTGACCCGATCTTCAGTGACTACATCCTCCGAATTGGTGATGGAATCAAACCCCAAAATGTAAAGGGACAGGTGAAGATACCAGAATCGTTGATAATAAAATCAACAACAGACACTTCTTTGGATGAATTAATCAATTTTGTATTTCCAGTGTTTGCCAGCACTACAGCCAATCCTATTTCTATCATAGACTCGGCAATTCTGACTCCCAAAAAAATGCAGTGGACGAAATTAATGACACGATGATGTGTACATTCCCGGGTGAAGAAAATGTATATCTTAGTTTTAATGAAACAACGGACAAAGGCCAACAAGGATTATACATTGATTTTTTGGAGTCAATCTGCCCTATTGGAATGCCAGCACACCGGCTGATGTTGAAAAAAAACTGTCCCATAGTGCTATTGCATAACATTAATCCATCAAAAGGATTGTGTAATGGAACTAGATTAATTTTTTTAGAATTCCAACCCCATACGATTATTGCTCAAATTGTTGCAGGGGAAAGAAAAGGTGACATAGTTTTCATACCTAGAATTGTTTTGCAACCAAACGATGCACACCTCTACCCAGTCGAATTCTTTCGCCGGCAATTCCCCGTTCGAGTTTGCTTTGCAATGACAATAAATAAAGCACAGGGACAAACATTGAGCACAGTAGGTGTATATTTACCTGAACCAGTATTTGCTCATGGCCAACTCTACGCAGCATTGTCCCAAGCAACAACAACAGCTAAAATAAGAGTGCAACTTGGACAGTCAGTTAATGATCCACTATCTTCTTATTATACATTAAACAAGGTATATAAAGATTTGCTAACCGAGGCAAAAGTACGTGAGGATGCAAATTCAAATATTCCTCAATAATAGTTTTAGCCAAGCGAAAAAAATATCTACTAACAGCTAAATATAATAAAGTGCCTAAGACTAATACAGTGTTTTAACTAATGGGCAAAACTAAAGCAGTCAACAATTCTATCACTCCAATAAATTACGTCAGTAGGATCTGCTCACATTTACAAGGCTTCAAATCAACAAAAGTTGACTTACACTTCATGCCTTAGCCTGTGTGCTGGATTCTAACTAATGGCCACAAGTATAGTAGTCAAAAATTCTATGATTGGAACAAAATACGTGAATGAAGCTGTTGATGTATACAAGAGTCCAGATCTTTACAAGAGTCCAGTTTAACAGCAGCTGGCTTACACCCCACAGGTTACCCAACATAAATACTTTCTTGGTGTGGATGTCACATTTGCAAAGCCATTGGTTAGTACTCCTCCTGAATTAACTATGAGTATCTAACTTTTCCACTTTTTCCACTTCAAAAATCTAAGTACTTAATTCTTACAGCACTTCTTAAAGCTTTCCCCACAGAAATCTACATGCAACAAGGACTGAAGCTGAAGTTAAACTCTAAAACTATAGTCTCAAAGTGGTACATCTTTCCTCTCATCAACTATATGACTGAACATTTTTAACTTCATTTTTCTGCCTAAGATATTAATACAGTATTCTTCTACATCTTTCAGAGCACCATGGCAACCAATGATCCATTCGTGAGGATCTTTTTTGAGAGGCATAATGAAGAACTACATACGGAAGGTGGCCTGTTCTACTTACATACTACAGGTGGCAAGTCTAAACTTGCAGCTATATTGATAGACGAAGAAACTGGAAGTTTAACATATGAGGCAGACCGTGATTTCACATCCAAATACACAAGCATCTATCCGTTTGGCGATCGTCTAAAATGGGATACTAAAACTGGATTATCTACATGGTTGGATTCCCTAATCTATCACTCTTTTATGCTGCATAGTGACCAAGGTATTAATTTGCCTCACAAATTATAACCCATGCACTGCATCTGTTTCCACCTAAATTTCTGCAATTCTTACAATCTAATATGCCTGACTATTGATTTCTTGCACACATTTTCTATTAAAACTTAGGAGTTAAGAGCTCATGGTTTGTCAAGAACATCCCGACACCAAATCCTTATCAGTTAACGGTAATTACTAACACAGAGTAACTACTTCCTAGCATTCGTTCACATAAACCAAGAAGGATAACAATGCTATATCGCTTACAGGGTGTGCCCTTAGGATTTGAACGATTCTTCAATGAAGAATATGGCACCTTCTGGATTCTCTTGAAAAGTGGAGCTAAGGTTTGGCCAGTGCGTGTAATCAACAACAACGTTAGGGATAACTGGTCTTCATTTTTAAAAGATCACGGAGTCGAAGCAAATTTCAAAATAGTATTCGGATGCTACAAAAAATGGATCCACTACATATTACAGTTGGGTTCAGATTAGAGTTTACTCATTCATCAAAAGCTTGTTTAAGATTCGTTCGTTGCAAAACAAAAGAAAAATTCCTTTTTCAATTAAATTTGTTGGAGTAATAACAAAAAATGAACGAAAAGGGACAAATTAGCTTAAGGGAAGGATACGTCTTGTAGAATGTATACAATGGAGGGCGTTACTTTTTGTTTCATATATGTGCTTGGCAATTGATAGGAGATAAATTGAATATTAGCAGCTCTTTTTGCTGTCAGTCTACAGCTATCTGCAATAATAGCAAAATAACATGTTAATACATTACGTTACACTAATTTCAATGCACAAATAAATTATATTGAAAAGTGAAAGGTCCGTATCATAAGAATACACTTAGATAAGGACAGGTTTATTACCTCGACCCCCCCTCGAGCAGAAATCCTATCTCTGCTAGTGACATTTGATCTATTATTGCTGCGTGTTCAATGATTTTAGTTACACAATTTGAACAATTTTACTGTAAGGAAACTAGCATATCTGCTGACAATATTCAGCTAAATAGAAGTAGTCACCAATTGATGCAGACAACAATTTGGTCTTAGTAGGTGGAAATTAGAAGTTGGAGAAATAATGGGAACGCTCTCTATGCTTTTCCTTTCGCATATGATAGGTAGTAGGGTTGTCCAGCGGATCATCCGATCCGCCAATCCGACCAATCCGAACCGATCCGAACCATCCGTTGATCCATCCGTGAATGTTCGGTTCGGTTCCGGATCGAGAATTTCTAATCTGGCGGTTCCGGATCCGGATCGGATCGGATCCGCTCGATCCGCTCAATCCGCTCAATAATCCTTCTTTAATCTATCAAATTCTCCCGATCCGACCCAATCCGATTCGATCCGTAACCGATCCGTGTATGTTCGGTTCGGTTCCAGATCTTAAAAACCATAATCCGCTCTGAGCGGATCGGATCGGATCCGTATCCGATCCGTCCTGATCCGATCCGTGGACACCCCTAATAGGTAGATAGAATACTTTTAAGGGTAAATCACCTAGACACCCCCTATACTATACCTCTTTTACCCAGACACCACCTGAACTAAATTAACTTACGACGACACCTCATCTACTATTTAACGTTATCCCCGACACCCCTTTCGTTAGCAATCTGTCCAGTTTCGTTAATTTTTTTGGCAAAATACATATTTTTCTTCCAAATTTGCCCTTGCTTATATTTATTTTCCATCTCCATCCTCCTCTCCCTTCCAAACACCCTCCCACTCCGGCGACCCCCTCTCTCTCCTAAATCTTGACTTTGATACTCTATTGTCACCGTTAAACGTTTCCCATCCATTTGATGAGAAATCGGTAGTATATGTAGATGCCCCATCATGGAAAAGCACCGCCAAGACGTTCAATAACTTCTCCTATGAATTCCCCCAAATCACCACCTATTTACTGTATATTACTTTGCTTCACATTCAACAAAAAAACGCATAGGAAAATATTGCTGCTGGGTTTGTTTTTCTTTGGTAAAGTTGAACGAAAACTTGATTTGATCAATAAGGGTTGTGCGTCACACTCATACGAGTCTGTTGGTGGTGTTATGGTCGAGTCTCGACGCCGGAGGAAGACGTTAATGGAATTTGAACACTAGCGGAGAGCACTGAATGAGATTTTTTGGGTTTCGCACCAGTAAAGTTGCTCAAAAACAACATTTTATCAATGGGCTTTGTTTGTCTCATTACGACGATCACGGATCTGTAAGACCCTTCGCCGCAAACGGCGGAGGTGAACCTCACACGCCAGTTGAAGGTGGCGCGTGAGGAGGTGCTCGGTGTGTGTGGTATTCACGCGTTGTACGCGCCAGGGCAATGAAGAAAAGGGTCAGGGGGCCCATTTTGATATAAAGGGTATGAGGGAATTGATATAAAGGGCATAAATGTTTTTCTGTAGTCTTTTTTAACGAAGTTAGGGCAGACACCCCCTTTTCGATAGTACATGGGGTGTCGTCGTAGGTTAATTTAGTTCAAGGGGTGTCTGGGTAAAAGAGCTATAGTATAAGGGGTGTCTAGGTGATTTACCCACTTTTAATGATCAAGTTTTCTCAAAGGTGTGCATCTCTCTTATAAAAGTTGTACATAAAACCCATCCCTTACTTGAGTTCAACCAGTATTATGGTTGCTCAGACGTGGTTGACATCCCTTACTTGGGATCCGGAGTGGGTGCTATGCAATAGGTGCTATGCACCGTGTTGTGCGGTAAAACTACGCCGTTTTGCTTGATTTTTGTGCACAACTCCAAAGCTTCCTAGGGCCTTGTTTGGAGGAAGAAAAAACCACTACAAAATGCCTAAACCCAAAGTGCCTAAACCCTAAACATGAAGTACTTAAACCTAAAGTGCCTAAATCCAAGTGCCTAAACCTACTATACCCTACTCCAAAGAGCCTAAATCCCCTAAAGTTGAACCCCAAAATTAACTCTCCAAACATGGCCCTTGGATGTACCAAGAAAATGAGCAAAACGACGTAGTTTTGCCGCACAACATGGTGCACAACACGTACCGCACAACGTCTCCCCCGGATTCCCTTACTTGGTACTTTCGAGTGAAAAGAAAGATATCCAACTCGGGACCCATGTGAAATTGTCTGGGTCAAATAGGGATATCAATGGGCTTACAGGGTATTGCTTTGTGAGTACTGTCATTTTGAGTATAAAGCAGAGTTCAAAATAAGTTGTATGTAGTATGTTCGATGCATCAACAGCAGAAACCAGCCACTGGGATCTGAGGCTTTATTGAGTTATTGCCCAATCCACCTGTGATAGAAGAACCTGTCCCTAAACTGCTCTTAGGGGTACATGGTAGTTGCTCCATCTTAAGGATTGTATGATTAACTCAGTTATGACTAGGAAAGAGATATGTTGGTTTCCTAACTGTTAGTTTTGCTTCTCTATTTTGGTGGTATAGTTGTGGATATGAATGATTTTTTGGCTTTGCTATTAGTATTATATCATTCACATATTGAAGATAATTATTTTTCCTCTTCTAGACCATTAAAAACGTGCAAGCAACTTTTTGCTTATTTGTTTCTCTGTTTTCGTTTTGTAGATGTGTTGGAAGTAATAATAGGCAAGAGAGGCTAGAACATAAATGCATTATACACCTCAAAATCATTAAAAGTATTGTCTTCATACTCCTGATATAAACCATCATTTAACCTCACACTCTTTAAAATTTATAGGCTTCATTACAATGGCGTTGCAACTTCCGTTTGTACGCTGGGATTATCAGAGACACCCATGTCATTTAAGCCAACATGCATCTTTCTACTATGTATTCACTGCGAAAGGACTAAAAGAAAATATTGGTAGGTTGGTTCACAGGGGAACATGACATCTTCTTTACAGGCGAGACTTGAATTTTGTCCATAACTATGGTCAACAACTTCCGCTGGGTCATATCAATCAATGGAATCTGAATAGCGATTTCATTATGTGGATGGAATCTGTTATATACTACTCCTTTTTGCGCTATAGCATTGCAGGTTGTGGACGGCCCACCGGAATTCGATGCGGTTCGCGTTTCGAAAAGATTGTGATTGTTTGAGTCGCCACCCGGATTTTTGGTCCGAACCCGAGAAACCGATAAAAAACATGACTCGTTGCCCATTGAAAAAGATTTTACTAGCCATTGTGAAACCAAAGATTTCTCGGATTCGGGGGTTTGGTTACGAGAGGGGAAGGGTTTTACGGCACCCCTCTCGCCCGGTCCATGAACCGGTCTCTACTCGATATCTTGTGGGATTTTATAAATATTTGAAATTCAATTTATTCACGAAATAGGGGATCGGGAATGGGAATCACATAAACAATAAGAAACAAAATATAAAATGTGAATCTAAGTGGATGCTTGTGCATGACATTTTACATGAGTGATGATGATGACAACAACTAAAATTACCATAAATATTTACAAGAAATGAGAAATTATAGCAACTGTACAACAATTTCAGGAATTTATGAACATGAGGCCTAATTTGAACAACTTGCAATCTGAATCCCAGAATGAGGGTTGAGCGCTCAATGATGATGACTTGAGCGCTCAACCTTCCTAAACCAGTTTGAGCGCTCAATGCTCATGGATTGAGCGCTCAAACCAATTTCTGACTCCTGAAAGTTTAACCCTTTTCTTATGGTTTCTCTTCCCATTCTTTGTGAAATCAGACATTTATAACCATTTTTCACAGATAAACAGATTAAAACACAAGTATTTGATTTCTCAAAGATTGATGAGAAGAGAAGGATCATCACAAAATTAGCAAGGGAAAACATCCAAAAGAGTATATGAGAGGGAGATTCATGCTACAAGCACCAATATAGAAATACACACACACCAGAAAGGAATTAGAATATGATCCATCATCGAAACAACTATCAATTAACAAACTGCTCAAGAACAACTTGAGCGCTCAAGTGAATGGCCTTGAGCGCTCAAGCCATAATCTGACTTTCTGATTTCTGACCTTTAAACAGGTTTTTGATGATTCTCAGGATCCTAAGAAAATACAGATTAAAGGAATTTGTAGTTGAACAGTCACTGTTCTACTCTTAATTATGAGCTTTGCAAATGTTTTGGTGTTTGATCATCATTAAATGGCTAATCAATGTTCATGCATGTGGTTTTATGACACAAATAAGCTGTTTGGAGAAATTCATGAACATTGGTAACCATTAAATGATGATCAAAACTAAAAGAAGGCACAAAAATCAACAAAACAGGAACTTGTTCAGAACTGGGCTTGAGCGCTCAAAGCCTGAAGCTTGAGCGCTCAACCCCTGTTGTAACTGCAAATTTGAAAACTGCTTTTAAACAACTTTTAGACCTTTGTGGGTTCAATGCAAGTATAATGGACTTGTTTGAACTCACTGGTCTTCCTCAGAAGGATCAAAACAGTGAGCACTTCACATGTTTAACTACCTTTTGGAGTGATTGTGACTTGGACTTGATTTTTGGGCTTGAGGCTGGAAGATTATAGATGTTTTGGTTTATATTCTGGACGAATTAGACAATGTGTATGGTTGGTAGATGATTAAGAACTGAATTTCTGAACTTGAAGAGTGGTTTTGCAAGTGGTTTTGATGGTGAAAGAGTGGTTTTGTAGAGAGAGAGAGATGATCGATTTTCTGGAGAGAATTGGGAATGCTGGAGTGTGAGAGTTGGTAACCCCCAAAACCAGGGGTGTTAGATGGTTTTTATAGAGTGAGTGGGAGGGAAGAGAGGAGAGAGAAAGAGTGGGTTTGTATTTAGGAGTATTTTTGGTGTATTTTTGGAGTTAGTGGAGTACATTGTACGTATAGAGATCGTATAAGATCATCCCCAGACGCTCCCATGCAGAAAATCTCATGATGAGATACTCTGCAAGTTGCTGACTGGATCAGAGTTGAGCGCTTAAAGCCGTGGGCTTGAGCGCTCAAGGTGCTTTCCCAGGATTGAGCGCTCAAAGCCATGGGCTTGAGCGCTCAAGTCTCTGGATGGCAATTTGTTGGCTTGGCTTGGTTCAACAGTGTTTGGGTTGGTTTGGAATATTTTGATTGTTTGGGGTGGTGCTTGGCTGATCTTGATCAAGTTCAAGTCATTCTCACAAGTTCCAGGTAATCATGATTGGTCCGTTTCATCATCGGGAATGCTCGAGCGCATCTCGGGTTCAAAATTGGGGTGTCTACACAGGTATTATATTAACTATATCGTTCACAAATTGTTTTCCTAAATGATAAAAAAAACTCTCTAAATTTCGATAATTGTTTATCTCAGTCAGTTGCTAGATTTTAACTTCTGCTAAATTCTCATCTACGACAAGAAACTGTTATGAGTTTAGTAGTTTTGCTGATTACAATGAAGCTTTTCTCAATCTACTATGTACAGTTGTAGTGGTTACTGTTTACACAAATTCCTATCGCTAATGAGATCCAACGAAGGTTGAGGTGCATAATGTGCATTAATTAGTATATTGGCCAATCATTGATATCATTTTTTGAGCAAAAGACAAATTTAAGTTCTCCCTCCAAATTTAATTCAAATCATAAATTCTATTAGCTCGACTTTACAGAGGAACTAAAACTATAACTCTCCCTCCCACATTCAAAAAAACTATAATTCTGTTACTTGAGAGTTCAGTCCAAATTTGAAGCAGCGAGAGTCTTGATTACATTGTTCTAAATAAAAATAACACACACTTGTACATAATAATCATTATTTCCCTTGTTGATTGTTATATCCTCGTTTGTTTATTAGGGGTACCACGTTGCTGGTTTCTTAAACGTGTATCATCTCTTCATGCACCTGAGGTATTGATCTAATCTTATTTCATAAACTTATTCTCTTTCCTTTCATATTTCATTTCCATTGTTAAAATTTTGTTATCTGATATATGGGCTTGCAGCCATACTTTCCAACTCAAAATGTGCAAAACTGGATTGTCATAAGACATGGTCACAGGTTGTGGCCAATTTTAGTCGTTGGTCGTTTAATGCTAAATGACAATTGGACTAAATTCTGGGATACACATGGCATGACAAGAGGTTGTCGAGTGGTCTTTGGTTGCGAGCGTCAATGGATTTTCAACACTTTTCTATTTGATCAAACTGGTCTATAGATGACCTACACTTGGACCAATCTTGTTCAACCTCTTCAACAAATGCACGATGTCCCAGGTATTGTCTTAAAGAAAGCTTACATTATGTTAATTCCATAGTTTTCCAGCTATGTTAATTGAGCTATGATTGTCTAAATTTACTAATTTGTTTTCTCGTTAGATAATTTACACACAGCATCCCTACCATCAATCATTGAGCATGAGGCTTCTCTCTTCAGATTTGCATGTCAATATACAACAAGAAGTTGTTTTCAAAAAATATACAACAAGAAGTTCACTTCGTCTGATTTGTTTTGCTTCTCTTATGTTCAATTTATGACTGTTCTCCCACCCATGCAAAAATCTTAAGGATAAAATAAACTCTATTTATTCTCTGACAGATGTTCCAAAATTTCCTGCATGATTGTAGACACCCCAAAATTGAACCCTCGTACACTTTTTTATCCCCGATGATAAAAAGAAACACTCAGAGAACCTTTCGGAATGGAATTCTTCAAGTCAACAGTACCGCACGACAATCATCTCTCACATACAACACTTACTCAGTCGCGCACGGTGCTCTTTTTGAACTTTGGTGGTGGAAGTGTGCCTCGCAGCACAGTTTCTATACCACATGATAGAGTTGCAGTGTGGCGCGGCACGGTCAGGCATCAGATTTACTCTTGGAGCATACCCAGCAGCTCAAATTGTTGACATTTGCTCTCCCCTCTCATGATGATTTCATGTAGCCCACAATTCTTGAGTAGGCAACAACTTCACTTGGTGATTACTCATATTCTCTAGCCTATATAATGCCAATTGGGTTCATGGATGAAGGACAATGAAAAAATATGAAAATTTTGAGAAAAACACCATGAAAAACCTACTGTAAACTCTGTCTAAATCCATCCCCACTGCCATTCATCTATTTCCATCACTCTCTCTCTCTCCAAAATCATCCCAAAACTCACCAGAAAACAAAACCCATCTCCAAAACCCGACACCCTGTTTTTTGGTCCAAACCGTGCCTTAACCTCCACCTAGTCTGTTAAACCCCAAAACAAATACCTTTGTTGCTATGATCGGGGCGGAAATGGAGTAGGAAGGATGCTCAAGCTGTAGCCAGGAGTCCTTGAAGGCATTTCATTCCGAGCAAAGTTCATCCGAAGGTAAAATTTCGATTTCTTGGCCGAAACTTGTTGTTTCGGTATTTTGAGGGGTGAAGCCAAGTTCAAGATGGTTCTCTAATACCTCCCTTGGGCTTGGTGGATCCATATATTACAGAAAATTTGGCAACCAAATGTTTTCTTGATCAAAATCTCCGCGATTATGTTTTATGATAAAATCATTTGATCATAAGGCATAATCATTTGAAGAGAAACATTCCAAATTCAAAAACATGATTTTCCAATCTGAAATAATCAAGGTTTTATCAGTTTTTATCTTCATGTATGTGCTTGTTTTGTTTCTCCCTTCAAAATCAAACTTTCAAACTGTTTACTGCTTGAACAGTACCGCGCGGCACACTATTTGTACTGCACAACACACGTAGAGTATCGCGCGGCACTTTTTCCAAATCCGAAAGTTTTAAATCATTTTCTCCATAAAACAATTTGGAAATTTGGTTTTATGTTTGATTATCTACTGATTGCCTTGTTATTTATTATATTTCATTATTATCATCTGTTTAGCATGATTAATTGTTTATTTGTTAAAGTTTAGCATTAAAATATTTTCTAAAAATCCCACAAATATTAAGTAAAGACCAATTTTTAATCTGGCATTAAAACCCTTCCCTGTTCATAATCTGGCTCCCGAATCCAAAACGATCTCTGGTTTTCAAATGATTTTTTTTTAACCGCGAGAGTAACATTATTTTCTAAATCATTTTCAAATTGGTTTCCTGGGTCCTAAACCATTTTCCAAAAATCCGGGTGGCGACTCTATTTTTCAAAAAATAAGTTTTTTAATCCGGTGGAGCGACTTCCATAGTGATCTCATACAAGACTTTCATCTAGAAACAATTGTATTTGCAGCTGCAAATGAAACTTGGACTGTCCAAGTTCTGGACAATGGCATGCTAAACAACGTTGCCTTTTTCGAACTCTGTCAAGATCTTCACTTCCAACCATTTGATCACATCATGGTAGCAGTGTGTTGGGATTGCGTGCTTCGCATTTTGACCTTTCAATCAACTGATGGATCAAAAAAGTGATTGATTGGTTTTGATCAACTTTGATGACCAAGATCTTTTTGTTGCCTTAATTGTGTTAACTGTAATGTGATTGCCTACTAGAAACTTTAGTATGTAATCTTAAAATACTCAACTCTTTGTTTAAGCTAAGTAGAACACTATCTATCGAATCCTTAATATGATAGTTTGAAGCCATCAAAACTTCTGAATCTGTATAAATTATTAGCTATCAAACTTATGGTCACAGTAGCTTCATCTTAGCACATGGCTTATCTACGGAATAGTTGTTAAGCATTGTCTCTGTTTCATACCCATTTAAGTAATTAGTTTGTGTTCATCTTCTATTGTGCTTTTTCATTCTTATGGTTAATCAGAAATTTGTTAAGCATGTCCTACACATGTTGGAAAGTGCCACATGTACCAGTTATCGATCAAGGATTCTATAGTATCCCCTTTACAATGTATGTTAGATCTCTAGAGTTGAAAGTCATGGATTACATATATTGATATGTTACCAACCATTGAGCTTTAGTTTATATTCACATTGAGGAAAAAAACTTGGTTACACATGGTGCCCCTTGACATATTTGGGATGTCCAAAGTATATTTGGATGGTCCAAATTTGGAGAGACAAACAAGAGAGAGGAACAAGAGAGAGCGTGTGTTTTAATCCAAATAGTCCAACACACTTTCGGACAGCTCTCTTTGTATTTTTGCAATCTAAGAACTTTGTTTTTGTTTGATTTTGTTTGAATTTGATCTGTGTAATTAATCTAGGTATTTTTTGTAGTCGCATGCATTTTTCTCTCGCGTCTGGTTGTAATGCTGCAGCTGGACCTGTGGGATGAGTATTAGAAGCTGATTTTGCGAGCTGGAGATAAAGCTTCAGGCATGTGTTATAATTACAGTTGTAGCAAAGGTACCCTATGAGAACGCGTTTGTGAAAAATTAGGGAAAGTATTTTCAAGTAATTTCACGTGAGGACAATTTTAGCATTGTAAGCCTTTATCTTAACAAATCTGCAGCTACTTTTGTGCCAGTTTCATTGGAAGGGATCATTGTTGATATCAGATAGACACTTCAAACGATTTTGAATGAGCTTCACCCATCGCTTATATATAAGTATGCTTTTGGTTGAATTAATTTTGTAGATTACCCTAAACTAACACTCCAAACAATTCAAAATATTATTAACTAAACTTTGCTATGGCTATTTGTGAACTAGTTAACGTCAACGGGTTGACACATACGTGCGTAGCACGGCGTGTACCACCTAGTCCAAACCTCACCTAGACAAGAAGAAAAGACCAGAACACAAACTCTCCAAAAGTTGAAATCACTCAGACCCAAACAGACCAAAACTAACAGAGTCTAAAACTAAGAGTAGCCAGATATTTGCAAACCCAGTCTACAACAAACCATCGGCGACAACCATGAGCCGGTGGCGACCCCTGGAATTTTTGGAAGGGGGTTAGAAATGTCTATTAACTCTATAAATTTCAAAAGCAACAAAGTATCGATGAGTTTTCATATTTTGAAGCCGTTGGCATAATAGTCTCATTATGAACGGTATCAAATACATCTCTCAATATAAGAAACTAAGCAATCGTTCATCCACTGATCTCTCATTCAATTGCGTAGATTGCTCTTTATATACTTCATTCATTGATGAAAAACTTCTTTCAACTGTTGCAATGGTGACAAGAATAGTCAACAATATCAATGTCACAAGCAAATAGATTAATTTGTATACGACATGTTTATTTTTCTCCACTAACTTTGCAGCAAGATCGCCAATCCCTTTGAGCTCTGAAAAGTTATCATTGGATCTCACATCTACAATAAAATTTTGGAGTTGGATGTCTAATTTCATTAAGTCCACATCAGAAAAGTCAAACGACTAAAGTTTCGTAAAACGGATCACTTTTTCCTATCAAAAGCGGAAAATGAATTTCTAGGATTCAAACAAGCCATAAGAAGTAGCAACTCTATGGACTGACTGGGCTCTTTAGCCTCTTTTCCTCTTTGTCTCATTAACAGTGAAAATTGTAAGAATAGGAACCTTTTTCCCCCTTTTACTCTTTTCCTCTATAATGGCCAAAATTTCAAAATAAAATAAAATTTTTACATGTATTTCTATAAAAAAAAAATTAGGTGTTCAAGTGACAACCCTACTCTCTATGTAGAGCCGCCCCTGTCACGAGCTTAAAAATGGGCTCCAAAACAAATAAACTAAAAAGTGAAGAAAAACTCTACTCCATCACAAACGATCCTCTTCCAGCACCAACATCGACAAGCACGAACTTCGAACCACAACTAAGCCCCACGATCCACCGGCAACCACGACTACGCATCACAATCCACCGGCAACCACTACCACGAACGATTGGCTACCATGACCACTAACCACCAACAATCATGTGGTGGAAACACTAGAAAAATTGAAACAGGGGAAGAGCGATGGTAGGAGAAGGCTAGTGGTTGGTGGTTAGGGGAGGAGGAGGATGGAGAGAGAGAGAGAGAGAGAGGAGAGCTCGTCGATCTAGATTCGAGAAAGTAAAAAACCAACAAGGGGAAAGTCCTCCCCTCTCGCCGCTGCAATAGGTGGTGAAACCTTAGGGGGAAGGCAGCGGAATGAGAGATCCTGCAGGGCGGTCCTTGTAGGGCGCCCTGCATGGCACATTTGTACCGTCCATCTCTGCTATTGATGGTTCAGATTCGTTTTGTAAAAATTCGTTTTGACCGGTAAGAGTATATTATTATCGGTAAAAATATGTTTGCGATCTGAACCATGGATTGCGGAAATGGACGATCCAAATGTACCTTGCAGAAAACCGCCCTATAGCACCCCGGATCCGAAGGGGGCGGGGGTGGGGGTGGGGCTAGGTGCGTGGATATACATAACACTTATACGAGACTTAGACAGACGGATTTTCGGGGGGGAATAAAAGAATTTTTTATTTCTTTTTAAAACTCGAAATCATCCCCGGAATCACGGGATAGGTAAGCCTGGAGATCATTTTAATTACTAAATTAATGGATTCTCTAAGATTATAGCAAATCATCCATTTGTTTTTAGACGAAGAAGGCAACCATTTTTTATATAACTCTACGTTCAATTTTCTAAATTTTAATAAGCGGCAATAAAATTAATTTTTTAGAGGTTCGGGAATAACAGATCTAAAAGATGAATTTTGTGTCAAGAAATAAATATAAGTAGAGTCGTATCCTAAGTTACATAATTTACATGCGTGTGCGTGAACGTGAGCATATAAAAATGTCTTTGAATCACATTTCAAAGTACTAAAATACGAGAGAGAGGATTGAGAGTGCGAGCACATTGAGAGAATTGAGACTTGAGATTGTGAACACAATACGAGAATTGAGTGCAGAGTGCAAAACAAATATATAGTTTTTTAAACATCGTCAATAACATTAGCCAAGTCTACTATCGCGATTATATGATATTATCTTATATGTTTTCAGTTCATGTCATCTTGAGAAAATTGAATTCTAATCCAATTTTTCATTGCTTTCGAAACACATTTTTCTCAAAATAAATGTATTACGGAAATATAATAAATATATTCGATAAACTTCAATTTTGGCATTTCTCCTACTCTCAACAAGGTCTATAAATTGATCCCAATTATCGAATTGGTCCTTGCATGGCCAGAGTATGTTAAACATGAATTTTTTTCGTGCATGATCTCTCTCTCTACTGTTTCAATAATTTTTCTCTCTTCTTTTTCCATAATTCAAAAAATTGTCTGTGAAAGTATTTCATTTTAATTTTTTTTTCATCTTCTATTTCAAAATTTTTTTAGAAAATCATAAACCAAATTCAAATAAACTAACGATTACAATGCAAAAGGTCCAAAATAAAAAAATAATAATAAAAACGGCTAGTGTGATGGATCCGATCTCGACGCTGATTTCTATTTCATTTTTCAAGAAACAACACCACAAATAAAAATCCGAGGCGAGAGGAGAGTTTTAGAGAGAGAGGCGGCGCCTCCCTAGGGTTTCGCCCTAGCGACCGACCCACTCCCCCTCCTCCACTGCACCCCTTCCACTAGCCTCCTCTCCTCTCTGACTCTTCAATCCTCTATGGATGTGCTTCCTTGGCGTTCGGAGACTCCCCGCAGCGGACCATCTTCTTCGTTCCGGTATGAGCAACCACGCCTGATTTTTGGACCTGGCTTTTTGGACCAAGGAGAGCCAGATCGAGATCCCCTGATCTGGGCTCCTGGCATCGGCGGCGGCGCATGCACCGGCAGTTTTCTTCTCCCTTCCTTTTCCGTTTTTGTTTTTAATTTTTAATTTTTTTATAAGTGGATGTAGTTTTGATTGGTAGATCAATGAATTTTTATCTCTTCATAAAAAAAAAAATAAAAAAAAAAAACACCACAAAATTAACCAGCCCGTAAATGGCCCCATTGACATCAAGAAAATTACCACGTGCATACCACAGAGATCTTCAGACCACGACACATCACGCATTACAACACAAAAAAATCAACCACCACCCCAATTGTTCTGTATATATTTTTACCAGATCTCACTCACTCTCACACCCACCCACTGCTCCTCTGTTTCTACTAGAGAGAATCTCCCAACCCCATCCTCAACCTCATCAATCATCCTAGGGTTTCTCCTTCTCTCTCTAAGGTACACTTCCGTCTTCTCATTTCTTTAAAGTCTCGTGTTCTTGAGATTCTACAATTTTTTGTTAATTTTTTTATGCCTGTAATCCGATTACGACCTTTTATATTCTCAACTGCTGAAAATCTATTGTGCGTGTGTGTGTTTTGGCTTCCCTGAAATTCATACAGAAAAAACTTGGTTCCATTTTTCTGATTTTATCAGTTGACTGTGGATCCAGAGGAATCCAGAACAAGAAAAGTCGTTGGTTTTTTTTATTTTATTTTATTCTTGCATGACGATGATTATGATTCTGAACTCTAATCTGAACAAAGTCAATTGATTATACTTGGGAAATATAGTGATTTTAATCTTCTCTTTCTTATCAGCAAACAAATTCTTACAGTTTTCTGATAAACTAGAAAACCCCTCTCAGATATGCTGCAATTTAGTGTGCCTTTTTTTCCTCCCCAGATTGGTCAGCTCGAAATACTGCCATTAACCAGCCTAAGTTTTGTTCAGGTTCTTTTTAATAGATTGGTGTAAACCCCATTTAAGTTGGTGTAAATCTTGTTGAATTTGCAAGTTGGTGTGAACCTGATGTACAAACCTTATTAACTGATAATGATAACTCACATCGTTGACCAACTCTATCCTGTAGAGACTAGAGTGGCAGCTCCTTGGAATTGTGTCCAGGGTAGTCCTTAAGAAACATAAACTCTAGTATTAGATTTATTCAAGCAATTGTAAATAGAAGAAAACTCTAATACTCGTTTTTGTAACTGTTGCCATTAAAATAACGACAAAATAAACACGCGTATACAAAATATTTCAATTGCCCACAATTAGTTTTCTTATAAGGAAAGCTTTGCTTGGTTGCTGCCTATGGTGATTCATTGGTTGTTGGAAGTTTTCAAGCCACTGTCTTGAATCGTTGCTGCCTTGGTCAAACAATGGGACTGTTAAACTTGTTGAGTTAGTTTAGTAGGAAATGCCCCTTGATGGCAGCAGTGATCCTATATCCGTTGTTACATTTTAGTATTCCAACTTTCGTGTCCTCTACTACTCCCGTTTTGGCAAAGGATACATCAAGGAAAAGGGAAAGTAATAAAAGTATAATGATTTGTATCAGAATATGATTTGGGCGTACACAACAACGTAGCTGCTGCCAGATTTCACTGTGAACAATCCGGAGCCTTGCACTCCTCCAAAACACAAATATCCTATAAACAGTACCAAGCAACAATTAGAATAGGAAATTTAAGATAAGTTTGACTAGACTGTTTGCATTGTAATTTTAATTTACCATTCCCCGAGCAATGTACGTCCATTTTATGTCAGGTTGAAACTTAGTATGCTGAAAACAACCCCAGTGAAGTCTACTTTCTCGGAGATATGGTTCCGGGATTCCTTAGTATGCTGAATATAAGTTAGGTTAGGTGATAGACTGTAGTGGGAAGGGACAGACAGGTCTGATTCACTTGATATTGCAGCAGCAGCGCTCAATAGGTGCATTCATAATTTACCATCCCCCAATTCCAATTGGAGCACATTTTGCATTTTTTTGACAGACATTTTAATAAAATTATGAATATAATTAAAAGTAGGAATAATTTTCCTTTCGAGAACACTAGATTATGGTGAATGATATTGCGCTCGTCGAATGATATAATAACAGCAATACTCGAGATTAATTTTTAATTTATCAAAACCGTCCCATAAAAACTCGAAATGACTGCATTTAGTCTTGAAAAAATCATTGATCCAAGATTTCTTTCATAATTCGGCCCCCTCCGACTTCGACTCCTGGCTCTGCCATGTATTGCATAGTTTCTGGGTCTGAAAGTAGAGCAGCTTTGTGGTTCTAAACATCAATCCAACAACAGTGAGGTCGCAATTTAGTGGATTCAGGGAGAAGCACAAAGAGTACAGGAAAAGGGGACATGCAGGAACACTTCACCCGAGTAAGTGTAAAGTTGAACCACACAAACCTGAAATAAAAAGTTCCATACCTCAAAATCATACTAAGAAGGCTATTGCAGTATTGCAGGTATATAGATTTCCGATATTTCTCTACCAGAACCAAGAAGTGAGTTAAAAAGTTCGACTATTTCAATATTCACTAAAGACTTCAAAAGAGAGTGTCAAATCTAAAGAACACTCCAAAAGAAAACTGTATAACATAAATTAGTTAACATGACCCGCAGGATGTAACTTCAGTCTTTGTCCAACGATTTCAAAGATTGTTGACATATTCTCAACTCTTGCCATGTTGCATACTGTATATATATTCATAGATTCCAGGGTTGTCTCACTTATCTGCAGTACATACTCGGCATTTTGAGCTCATACATTTCACTATTTTCTCACTTCTGAAATTTTTCGAGGTGGAGATGAACCGTCAGTCCTATGAGTATCAACTATTTTTTTTGTTGTTGTGCCACTCTTTTACTGAACAATATTCTAAATATGTTTTTGCTGTGATATGTGACACATTTTTAAAAAATTCTAGCCATTATGTGGAGATAACAGTCTTTCACAAGGATTTCAAGGGAACAAGGTCTGGAGTTAGAGCGAGAAAGTTCCAGAGTAAGGATGTCTAGTAGCAGAACCCATTGGTGTTACACGTGTAGGCAACCGGTTAGTCTCCGCGGACGAAACATAGTTTGTGCCAATTGTCGTGGAGGATTTGTTCAGGAACTTGAGGATGTCCTTAGCACGAACCAACTATCCCTAGATTCTAGCCATGAAGAAGTTGAAAATCCTGAACAGAGGCCAGGTTTTATGGATGCTTTTGTGAATTTCATGAGAGATCGAATAGTGGGAAATGGTGGTACAAGAGGGAGGTTAGATTCACAACCTGAACATACCAGCTTTGCCCCCTGGTTGCTTTTCAGTGGCCAGGTGTCCACAGACAGTGGGCTTGAAGAGCTTTTTAATCAGGCTGTCGGAGTTAGGAGGGGAAATGGCGGGGACTATTTTGTCGGTCCCGGACTGGAAGAATTCATCGAGCAGCTCACAAGGGATCGAAGTGGCCCTGCTCCCGCCCCCAAAGCTTTGATCGATGCGATCCCAACCGTTAAAATTTCTCAGAAGCATCTTCGATCTGATGCGCACTGTGCCGTTTGTAAAGAGAAATTTGAGTTGGGGTCCCACGCAAGGAAATTGCCATGTAAACATGTATACCATTCAGATTGTATTGTTCCATGGCTAGTTCAGCACAATTCTTGCCCTGTTTGCCGACAGGAACTTCCACCACAGAGATCTGGTGATATTCGTAGGAACAGGAATGTGAATGGGGTGGAAAACAGAAGTCAGAACAGGGGGACTTGGAATCCTTTTTCTTTATTCCGGTCTTCTGGATCATCCGAGTCGAGCTCTTACAACAGAAGAGGAAGCAGCTCGTCAGCCACGTGAAGATAGTCATCTGAGGGGTGTACTATCTTTTCTTCTCAGTGAGCATACGTTATCAACTCCAATTCAGTAGAGCAGATTGCTCTTTTTGCATTAGGAGTGCTTTGGGACCTTGAGTCCACCAGCCGTGAGTTTGCTTTTGGACCTTGTAAGTTTTCGGTAGTTTTGGTGCCTTCCTTATTACAGGAAGGGTAAAATCTGCTGTTGTTTGTTGTATTTTTGTTCTACTTATGCTTCAAAGTTGGTAATCTGCCTTGGACTTAGAGTTAATTCTTGCTGCTCCTCTCTTTTGATCTCCATGGATGGAGAACATTGTCAGGATAATGGAATTTCTGTAAAGTTTCAATAGATGAGGCTGCAGCTATGCTCTAATTCATTGATTTATGGCCAAGGGCCTTAATTGCCTATATTTGACAATTCCCATGGCTAAAAAGTGCCTATTTTCTTGATAACCTGCAACATTTTTGCCCCTTTTCTGTGAGGTATTGTTAGGTATCTATTGTTGTAGCCTATGACAAATATTTGCATCCGAGCTAAGTATCTGAGTTCATGCAACATGGGTTGTATCCTAAATCTAAAAAATAATTGTCGTTTTACTTTTCTCCTTCACTATTCTCCTATTATATTTGAGTTATTTGCATAATATTTGGCAAAAATTTCATGTGATGTACATTCCATCACTCCTAAGAAACTAGTCTTCTTCACTTCTACTATTTAATGAGAGAGAAAAACAATATTTGGAAAAAACAAAATTGTCAAAGAAAAAATGGGTGAGTTCAGTCTGGGTTATTAAAAGAGCATATACAACAATGCTACAAGGGTGCACCAAGAAAGAAAAAGTAAATTTCAATTCATGCAGTTGTTCAGTGCTGCATTTGTGTTTTCACTCCCCACTCTCCATAACAAAATGTTTCCATCATATCTTAGAAGTAATCAAAGTATGATACCTTTAACCCTTGGGTGGCCTCGTGGTCAAGGCTTGGGATTTAGGGGTTCGCTCTCTCTTAAGGTCTTAGATTCGAAACCTCGTAGGTGCTGTCAACTCCTTTGGAGGCTTGGAGCTAGTCCATACAAAGTTTTGCTCTGACTTTAAATGAGGCTCCGCTAGTGGACGGTGGAATTGGTCTCCCAAGATTAGTCGAGGTGTGGCTGGCCCCGACACGGATCCGGATCCTCTATGAGGATTTCTCTGTGAGGGTTTTGCTGCGGGCTTGACAACACAACAAAAATGAGATCTAATGGCTCACAGCCCCCTTCCTTGTTTCTAAATCAAAATTCTTGGACTATGATTATATTTTCACTGAAAAAATTCTTGGATTATAAAAGGAATATATAAAAGTGTTTGGATAATCTTCATACTAATATATTTTGTTCAAAATCTAAATGATAATTGACTAAGATGAAATACCCTTGTAACCGATTTTCATTTATGTTTTATTTGTTCATCTCATATGTGACATTATGTGGTTGAAGTTGATACTCATTTTTTTTTTTTTTTTGAACATCATATTGATCCTCTATTGACTAATAAAATTTCAATCATGAAATAAAACATTATTATCCAATTGATTAGGTGATAGAAATCAAATAAAACGAAGCATTTTTCGAAACAAATGTTGAAGAGTACTTGATTGAAATATAAATTTTGCATTATAAACGGAATACATAAAAGTGTTTGGATAATATCTTCATAATATATTTTACACAAAAAAAATTCAGTGAAAATATAATCATAGTCCAAGAATTTTGATTTAGAAACAAGGAAGGGTGTTGTGAGCTATTAGATCTCATTTTTTGTGTGTTGTCAAGCCCACAGCAAAATCCTCACAAAATCCTCACAGACAAAACCCTCATAGAGAATCCGGATCCCCGGACACCTGGTTATAAAAAAAAGAAGAAGAAAGAAGTATGATACGTTCGAGTAGGGAAAAATGAACTGGGCATTTGTACAACAATGGACTCATTCATTATTTTGCTTCCCCATTTTAGGCAACGATGTGGTTTGGTTTAGGCATTGTTAAACCAAAACCGAAAATAATTAAAACCAAAATCATCATAACTAAAACTATCGGTTACCGATTTGGTTCGGACCATTCAGTTTTTTACAAAAAAATCGGTGGTCAACATTTTTAATCACCCAACCTTTTTTTTCCAAACGACATCGTATTATAAAATCAACAAAATCAACCCTTAATCCACACACACACACATATTTGTATTTAAGAATGTATGTGGGTATGTATATTAGGGGTTTTCATGATTATTGCGATTTGGTTTCGGCACATTTATTATACAAAACCAAAACTAAACCGATCAGTTTTTTCAAATTAAAAACCATAACCATAACTAAAATAATTGGTTAAAAATTATTCCAATTACTTGTTCAGTCTGGTTAGTTTCCAATTGGATTCCCATCCCTACCCCATCAAAACCTCTCTTGAGCCCCTAATAATTTGCTATAACAAGCAACGATGTTATACATACGAAAAAATTAGTTTCTTGTATTAACATTGTAACTTTTATATTTTTTTTATCAGCGATTAAGCTGAACCTAAACCCATTTTTTAGTCCGCAACTTTTATATTTCAATCTCTATTTTTTTACAAACTCGATTAAAATACATAAAGAAAGATTATCTATTATTCTTAATTTATTTCCGTCTTAAAAAAAAAATCTTAAGTTATTCTATATTTTTTATTTGTTGTCTCGTTATATTTTTGTTTGTTTATTCATTTTTTTCTTCTTCTTTAAGTTAGGGTTTTTCATGTGGTATTTTTCTTTAGTTTTTCTTTTCCTTTATTCTTTTTTTGTTATTATCTATCTTGGTGTTTTGACTTGGGCAAAAAATAAAGTATGTGATGCGTGGAAATAAAAAATTATCACAAATTAAAAGAACTCGTTGATATTCATTAATTTGTGACAAATAAAGTTATAAACATTTTTTTGACAAAAAGTATTTTTTTAAGTTCTCATTTGGCTTAATGGATAAGCATTTTGGGATGAAGGTAGTAACTTGAGGGGGGATGAGAGGTTCAATTGGGGGAGATGACTAAAATCAACGTGCTTGGAGAGAAAAAAAAAAGTGAAGTGACAAATATACATTTATGTAAAACTTGTGCCAAATATAGCACAAAAATACCTATATATAGTTATACATGGCGTTTCATATATCTCACTATTGGAACTCTCATTTTGATAATAGCTGCTAGTATATTGTACAAGTAATAATAACAGATGAAATAACACACCGTTGGAGAAACTCTAAGAGTTGATTGGAAAGCTAATTGATTCTTGCTAACATCAGCTCATCAAGTGGAGGATAATATACATATAATGACAAATAAATTTGGATATCACTACACAGCTCACAAATATTAATATATTTTTCTCATATATTGATATGAGAGTACTTTTTATACATTACCCTCTGCCCCGAGGGCTACCCCGTCCGTTGAGGTTCACCTTTTATTTATTTATTTATTTAATAAAAGGATAATTATCCATTTTCCAACATGTTCATCTAGAAAAAAGGGAAAAAAGAAGAAGGAATAATTAGTAATAAATACATAAAATTTTGCCTATTTGAAGGGAAGGACAAAGAATTTTTGCAATCAAACATAAAGACAATATTTTCTCAAAATTTTAGAATCAACTCTTCTTTGTCAAATTCTCGCTCGCTTGCTCTCTCACAGACTTTCTGCTTATCTTTTTTTCTCCTTTGGGTCCGTTCTAGATATAAACTCTACGTCAACCACCAATACAATAGTGTATTTGCCGTCGTGCTGCTTTCCTTGTTTGATCAAGTTGATCTCCCCACCACACAAATAGATGTCATTTCAGTTGCAACGTCTCGGTTCTCGTGTATTAAGGGAAAAATGCAGCTTCCATGTTTCACCTTTATTATTGGAAGTAGAATTTTTAAAAATTAGTGACATCTCACTAATTTTTTTGGTCGTCGGAAGTGGTCAGGCCAAAGGTGGGGTGGTGATTTTTTTGAATTTTTTGTTCGAAATTAGAATTTTTAAAAATTAGTGACATCTCACTAATTTTTTTGGTCGCCGGAAGTGATCGGCCAGAAGTGGGGTGTTGGTCGGCCGGAGGTGGGGTGGTGATTTTTTTGAATTTTTTGAAATTAGAATTTTTAAAAGTCAGTGACATCTCACTAATTTTTTTGGTGCCGAAAATGTCGGTCAGGTGGTGGGGGGGTTGTGGTTGGACGGAGGTGGTGGTATTTTTTTGAATTTTATGTTGAAATGAACTTTTAAAATTAGTGACATCTCCGCTAATTTTTTTTTGAAGTGGTCGAGAAGAAGGATGGTGGTGGTGGGGTGGGGTGGTGATTTTTTGAATTTTATTGTCGAAATTAGATTTTTAAGAATTAGTGACATCTCACTAATTTTTTTTGGGGCAGGAGTGGTCGACGACTAAAGGTGGAGGGTGGTGGGCCCGAGGTGGGGTGGAGATTTATTTGAATTTTATGTTTGAAATTAAATTAAAAAAATTAGTGACATTTCACTAATTTTTTTTGTCACTAATTTTTTACCCTTTAAAAATTCAAATATTTTTATTTTTTAATTGCAAAACTTTATTGTCCTTCTTGTCACGGATCGGATACAGACGGATCGGATCCGATTTTTGAAAAAATGTCAAAAATATTTTTTATTTTTATTTTTTTATTTGTTGAATTAAAAAATTTTAAAAAAATTATCATTCCTTTTAAAAATGTTAAATTTTTGCAAAAATTTTTTTTGGAACCAACCAAAAAAAAAAAAAAGATTTGTAATACTAGAAAATAGAGGGACGGAAAATTACCGAAAAAAATTTTTAAGTAGCCAAAAAAATTTATATACGGGTGGGGGACGTGGTGACTGGATCAGAGACAGTGGGATTTACTACTCCCTGAAAGCAATTCTCTGGGGATCAGAGCAGTGGGACTACTCACTCCCGAAAGCAATTCTCTCAATCCCCTTCACAAACCTCTCTCTCTCTCTCTCTCTCCCCATCCATCCATCCATCCGACGCTACAAATTTCTCTCATTCAGAAATCTCTGTGGTTTTCTAGGGTTTTCGCTCGAACCCATCTATTCACTAATTCTAGGGTTCTTTCAGCCCTAATTTCCCGTTCAGAAAATGGCTGGAAAACACCGAATCTCAGACGACGAAGGTAAACAAAAAAAATGACTTCTCCTCTCTCTCTCTCTCTCAACGAAAATGGGGTTTTCTGTGCATTCGCTATGAAATCTGTGTTGAAATAACTTTTTCGTTTGCTAATTTTTTTGCAGATGAACTGGATGTCGATGAAGACGAGAGAGAACCTGTCGAGGGTGACCCAGTCAACGATGATGAAGATGAAGAAGACGGTATAGCCTTCGTTTTTTGCTTTATTTTCCTACTGTACACGCTTGTTTGTTACGTAGTGATCTGTGGCCGTCTCTTCATTCTATTTGTTTACTAGGGTTTGCGACGGTTCATTAGGGTTTATTTGGATTCACCTTTTTAGTGGGTATTTTTTCTCTTCTTTGTTGACGTCTGGTGGAAAACTTATTGGGCGAAGTTTTGATTTTGTGCATTTACCTCATGCATGTAATATGGTGTGTCGTAGGTTTTTTGGTTAGTTTTGAGTGATTTTAATGGATTGCTTTTATGGGTTTTTGACCTATTAATTCAGATTCATGTTGATTAAGATAGGAACCAATTTTCATAGTCTGAGATGGAGTTTGGTTCTGTTTTGAGCAGAAGAAGGGCAAGATGAGTATGAAAACGATGGGTTCATTGTTGACGATGTTGATGGAGAAGAACAGGATGATGGAGAAGAGGATTCGGCAGACAGCGACGAAGAGAGGCAAAAGAAGAAGAAAAGGAAGAAAAGGTATCCGTTCGTTCTTAGTTGTGTCATTGTCTCTTATCAATTCTTATTTTTATTCTTGTAGTTCCACCTTTTTTCTAGAGAATCAGAGAAGCATTATGAACTTGATGAGGATGACTATGAGCTCCTTCAGGATAATAACATCACGGGCTTTCATCGCCCAAAACTTGTGAGCCTCTTTCCCTTCTATCTGTATGTCGAACTCAATTAGGATTATATATTTACTTATCTCGATGGCTGTGGCATTGGTTTATTGATTGTTGAATTTGTTGTTGTTGATGTTACTTTCATAAGGAGAGCAAAAAGTTTAAGCGGTTGAAGAAAGCTCAGAGGGACACTGAAGGAGAGCCCTCTGGGTTTTCTGATGAGGAGGAATTTGATGGAAGTAGGAAGAGTGGTCGAACGGCTGAGGAGAAGCTTGAAAGGAGCTTATTTGGCGAGAACGAGGGTATAATTTATGATCTAGTTGTTCACTTGTGCTCTAGTCATTGTCTTCTTGAATCATTGTGTTGTTGATTAACTTACCAATGTCCTGCAATATTTTAGGGCTCGAGGATATTGCTGAGGATGAAGAACAACTAGAAGAAGACGAGGATGGCGACCTGGATGATGATATGCGTGATTTCATTGTGGATGAAGATGATCATCTTGATGTTCATGGGGTTCCTGTAAGGTATAACTTGCTTGAATTATCTCTCTGTGTTGTGAATATCAGCTTTGTGATTTTTTTTTGTTACTCATGCAGGCGGAAGAAGCTGAGCAAGAAGAAGTCTAGGCAGGCACCAGGTGTTTCATCATCCGCACTACAGGAAGCTCATGACATATTCGGTGATGTTGAGGATCTCCTGAGGCTCCGCAAACTAGGTTTAGCTAAGATGGGTAAGCATGATGATTCAGGTGGGAGGGAAAAGAGGCTTGAAGATGAATTCGAACCAATTGTCCTTTCTGAGAAGTATATGACACAGAAGGACGACCTGATTAGGGGGATAGATATACCGGAAAGAATGCAGGTTATGTAGTGCACTTTTAAGACTGCTTTTTGTCCAGCACGGCGCCTTAGTGCCAGTAGTTGAATTTTTTCTTTCTTGTAGATATCTGAGGAAGCCACTGGTGCACCACCGACAGATGAAATGAGTATAGATGAGGAGAGTAACTGGATATATAATCAGCTCGTGACTGGCGTGATACCTCTTTTTAGCACAAGTGTTGCAGGAGGAACTCAAGGGGAGAGTGAGCTGTTGATAAATAAAGATGACATTATGCGGTTTATGGAGCTTATGCATGTTCAGAAGTTGGATGTAAGTACTGGAGGATCTTTAATACCGGAGGATTTTTTGTGGTATTAGGTTTCCTTATTAAGGTGCATTTCTTGTGCTCTGTTATCAGGTTCCATTTATTGCGATGTACCGGAAGGAAGAGTGCCTGAGCCTGTTTAAGGACCCGGATCAGCATGAAGCTGATATTGATAACCATAACAAAGCTGACCAAAAACGTGCAATAAGGTGGCATAAGGTAAATGAACTTGACGTTGATGATCGGACAAAATGTGTAGATTGAGGTGCATGGTGATAAATCATGATCTACTTCTTTGCAGGTACTTTGGGCAATTCTGGACCTGGACAGAAAGTGGCTGCTTCTCCAGAAACGAAAGAGTGCTCTCCAATCATATTACAGCAAGCGGTATGAAGAAGAGAAAAGCAGAATATATGACGAGACTCGCCTCAAGTTGAATGGGCAGCTTTTTGAATCGATTACCAAGTCCCTCAAGGCTGCTGAATCAGAAAGAGAGGTCGATGATGTTGACTTGAAGTTTAACTTGCATTTCCCCGTTGGTGAGATTGGTTTGGATGAAGGAAAATATAAGAGGCCCAAGAGAAAATCGCAATATAGTGTTTGCAGTAAGGCTGGTCTATGGGATGTCGCGAACAAGTTTGGCTATAGTTCGGAGCAATTTGGGTTGCAGATATCTCTGGAAAAGATGGTATGCTTGTTTTGGCTTGTGATTGTAATTTTTTCACGCTTTGAGTGGAAATATAAGCTCTGTGCTGCATTTTTGTGTTTGTTTTTTGTTGTTGGTTTTCTGGCAGAGAATGGATGAATTGGAGGATGCCAAGGAAGCCCCAGAAGAGATGGCTTTTAATTACACATGTGCAATGTTTGAAACACCTCAAGCTGTGCTGAAAGGTGCCAGGCACATGGTATTGTATATGTTTTTGTTGTGCATAGATATATGAGCTATGGTGTTTGCCATAATATACTTGCCAGGGCACATTAATGTTCGTATTTTTGTGATCTGTTCCAGGCAGCAGTAGAGATAAGTTGTGAACCCTGCGTTCGGAAGCATGTCCGTAGCATCTTCATGGACAATGCCGTTGTATCAACAAGTCCCACACCTGACGGTAATGCTGCCATAGATACTTTCCACCAGTTTGCAGGGGTGAAGTGGTTGCGGGATAAGCCATTGACAAGATTTGAAGATGCACAATGGCTTCTAATTCAAAAGGCTGAAGAAGAGAAACTTCTTCAAGTGACCGTTAAGCTGCCAGATAGTGTATTAGATAAGTTAATAGCCGACTCTAATAATTACTATCTCAGCGATGGTGTGAGTAAATCTGCTCAGTTGTGGAATGAGCAGAGGAAGATGATACTGCAGGATGCTTTTTTCAGTTTTCTATTACCTTCAATGGAGAAGGAAGCAAGGTCCTTGTTGACCAGCAGAGCGAAAAATTGGTTGCTTATGGATTATGGGAAGCTCTTGTGGGACAAAGTTTCTGTGGCTCCATATAAGCGAAAGGAAAATAATGATGTTAGCTCAGATGAAGACGGTGCACCCAGGGTTATGGCATGCTGTTGGGGCCCTGGGAAGCCTGCAACCACTTTTGTGATGTTGGATTCATCTGGAGAAGTGGTTGATACTCTGGATGCGGGGTATCTGAGTGTCCGGTCGCAAAATATTAATGACCAGCAGCGTAAGAAGAACGATCAGCAACGCATTGTGAAATTTATGACAGACCACCAACCGCATGTCGTAGTTCTAGGTGGTGTCAATCTGTCTTGTACTCGGCTGAAGGACGATATTTATGAGGTATGCCATTCTGATTCATGTTTCGTAGCCGTCGACCTCTTACATAAATTTTGGTTCTTTGGTTGCTCCTTAGTCCTTCCTGGTATATTTTCTCGGTATTGCCTTGTTAGTCGACTTCTATACAGCTTGCTGCTTCAACATCCAACCCTATTTGTTAGACTTGTCCTTTAGTTTTGACGGAGATGTTGCCATTGCTGTGAATCCGGTACCCTTGGGCAGATTAGACAATTTTGTGCTCTGAAAAAACTCAATTGCTGCTATCTATGAAAGGGGTGTGTTATATTCTTAATATTAGAAAGAGCATTGATCAGTGAGAGTAATATTTTGATGCTGGACATGTTTTTATGCAAGAGTCATGGAGATATGCTTTGCCCTTATTAAGGTTTAAACCTTGTTGCTAAATTTTTTATTATTCTGTGATCATTGCCTCTTTTATCAAACGGATAAGAAGTTGTTACAGTTTTTGTTCTACCTTTCCTAAGTGGCAGGACCTTGGACACCCAAATCAGTTCGCCAACTTTGTGGCCATGCCTGATGTCTTGTTGATATTACATTGGGTGATAATGGCCCCATACTTTGGATTATTGAATGAGTGTTTTCTGTTCCCATATGCCCGTCAAATGATTCTCCTTCTTACTGACGCCTCTGATATGTTTTCCTTCTTCCTTTGTTGCCAGATCATCTTTAAAATAGTTGAAGATAATCCTAGAGATGTTGGTCCTTTGATGGATGGTCTAAATATTATATATGGTGATGAATCTCTCCCTCACCTATATGAGAATTCTCGTATTTCGTCGGACCAGCTGCCTGGGCACTCAGGTACCTTGTCCAGTTTTGGTTGAATCCAATTTTTGAATGCTTGATGAAGTCCAGCTATCGCACTCTCTTTGTTGTGAGTAAGTTCAGTGGTTCACTGTGTTTTATCTCCACCTTCATTTTTCAGGTATTGTTAGGCGGGCTGTTGCTCTTGGCCGTTATCTGCAAAATTCACTTGCAATGGTTGCAACACTTTGTGGTCCTGGCAGAGAGATAATATCTTGGAAACTTAGTCCTTTAGACAGCTTTCTTACTGCTGATGAGAAGTATGGAATGGTTGAACAGGTTATGGTAGATGTCACTAATCAAGTAGGTCTGGATGTTAATTTGGCTATAGCCCATGAGTGGTTATTTTCTCCCTTACAGTTTATTTCTGGGCTTGGTCCTAGAAAGGCAGCATCTCTACAGAGATCCCTGGTAAGAGCTGGATCAATCTACACTCGTAAAGATCTGTTGACAGCTCATGGTCTTGGTAAAAAGGTTTTTGTTAATTCCGTGGGGTTTCTGCGCATCCGGCGGACTGGTTTGGCTGCTAGCAGCAGTCAATATATTGATTTGTTGGATGATACAAGAATACATCCAGAATCTTATGGTCTGGCGCAGGAATTGGCCAAAGATATTTTTCTTGCAGATACTGAAGGAGATGATAATCACGATATGCATGATGATGATGATGTGTTGGAGATTGCAATAGAGCATGTTAGAGAAAAGTCTGACCTATTAAAAAGATTTAATGTTGTGGTATATGCTAACGACAAGGGATGGGAGAATAAGAGAGAGACACTTGATAGTATAAGATTGGAGTTGATACAAGGCTTTCAGGACTGGCGTAGACAGTATGTAGAACGAAGTCCGGAGGACGAATTTTATATGATATCTGGGGAGACAGATGATACCCTTGCTGAAGGAAGAATTGTCCAAGCAACGGTACGCAGGGTGCAACCTCAAAGAGCAATTTGTGCACTTGAATCTGGACTGACTGGTGTGCTTACTAGAGAAGACTATACAGATGATTGGAAGGATGAATCTGATCTGTCAGAGAAATTGCATGAAGGTGATATTCTTACTTGCAGGATCAAGTCGATTCAAATCAACAGGTATCAGGTCTTCCTAACTTGTAGAGAAAATGAGATGAGAAGTAACCGCTATCAGAATCATCGAACCATGGACCCGTTCTACCATGAAGACCAGAGCAGCTCACCAAGTGACAAAGAGAAAGCTCGCAAAGAAAGGGAAATTGCTAAGAAGCATTTCAAATCAAGGATGATCGTTCATCCTCGCTTCCAAAATATTACAGCAGACGAAGCAATGGAGGTTTGTTTCTAATCTGTTATTACAATAACACTGTTATTGACCTTGTAGTTAATACTTATGAACTCTTGAAATCATATGTGTTCGAGGTGTGATTTATTCTTTCAGCTCTCTCGTCTCTAAATTATGTTTATAAAAGATATGCTTTCACCCTATGCTATATGGAAACACTAAATTTGTGGAGGGGAAGGTGCCCAATACCAAGATACTCAAGTCATGGTATGAGATGTGTGTATAACATTTGCCTAATTAGGCATCCGCCCTACAAATATGTATATTTAATTTACTTCACTTAGACCCTATATTGAATACATTTGATTTCACCCTTGGAAGTTACAAGTGAAAGAAGCTTTTAATATATATGAAATCTAGCATTATCTTACTGTCCTTAAAATCAGGTATTGGGTGAATTGAACACAACTCTTACTGGTGTCGGACACCATACCCAAGTTCATGTAACATAGCCTCCAAACCAACCACTTTTTGCATGAATCAGACTCTCTTAGTTCTAATTGTGAAGTATAAGTATACTGAAGGCAGACCCTCATGAATAGATTTGGCTATGAATGCCATTTTTCATCCATAGTAGTGATTAGAAGTTAAATCATGGACTTACAAGAAGACATTTTAAGCAGTCATAATGTGTAATTGGGTTTTGAGTTAATATTAATGAAGTTCGGATATGATTCCACTTCAGTTTTGAGTCCTCAGATTTTCGTGGGAAGATGTGAGATAATCCTGGGAAAGAAGCTTGTAGGATTTAACGCATTCTTTCACATTTTTTATCTGTCTTTTCTGTATGCTTTATTATTTTCTGTGGGTTATTTTTTGCTTACTCATGTAGATTCTCTGTTTGTTTTGCTTTGCGTAGTTCCTATCTGACAAGGAACCAGGTGAAAGTATTTTCCGTCCTAGTTCTCGCGGGCCCTCATTTTTGACGTTAACTCTGAAAGTTTATGATGGGGTCTTTGCTCACAAAGACATAGTTGAAGGTGGAAAGGAACACAAGGACATCACAAGCTTGCTTCGCATCGGTAAAACATTGAAAATTGGCGAGGACACATTTGAGGACTTGGATGAGGTCAGTATATTAGAATACCTTTCATCATGATTTTCAGAGGATTTCTGTTTGCTGGTTATCCTGATTACATGTTAAGGATTTGGTGGAAGGGAGTTCTTAAGGCGAAAAACATGTTATGATTGCAATGATTTCTAATTATCAATGGTCCACCTTAAAACATGTTTTCCTAAGTTATATCATCAGTTTTTAAGGCCAAATAGGTGGAGGATTCCATCAAGGGAATTTCACTTTAAAATCATGAGAAAAGCTACTATAAGTACGTACAATACTAATGAAATTACGAAGAGCAACAAAAAATGTGGATGGTAAAGACTAAAGACAAGTAACAACCAAAGATGGCAGTAAACCCAGATTATAAATGGCACCAAAAATTGTTGAAACACGTAACCTGGATTCCTGGAATAAATACTTGTTAAAGCCTAATTTGATAAATAGGATCGAAGCATATATATTAACGGGTTTTTAAGTATTGGGCTTGTGGGCTAGTGCTTGATAAGAATTCATGAGGTTGTCTGATTTCATTCGACTTTGTCTGATACTCCATATACCCCACAACTGTTTGGCGGGCCACTAAAGCTATTTTGAACCATGTTACATATTTCTTAACATATCATTAGTCACTGCAAGCTTGACAAATTCGTTTGCGTCTTGCACTTCTTGCGAAGGAATCCTTGCTGAAATTGTTTACTGATAATCTCATCAACTCACAAGTGCTAAGTTTTGTTGATTTAGAACGACGGTGTAGAAGTGCTGAATAGGAAATATATTATCTTTTGTCTGATATTCTGGATGGAGCTTAGCTATTTAAATTTATTGTATTAATGTTGACTCAACATGTGGAGTGCGGGAATGTTTTGGTGCTATAAGTTAAGTAGATGAATGATGACTTAAAATGTGGATAGGGAATCTGCTAAACTTAGTTTCTGCCTTTTAATACAGGTAATGGACCGTTATGTTGATCCATTAGTGACTCATTTGAAGATGATGTTGAGCTACCGCAAGTTCAGGAAGGGCACTAAAGCAGAAGTTGATGAGGTGCTAAGGCTTGAGAAATCTGAATATCCAATGAGGATTGTTTATTGCTTTGGCATATCACATGAACACCCTGGCACATTTATTCTGACATACATACGGAGCACAAACCCACATCATGAGTATATCGGCTTGTATCCAAAGGGATTCAAGTTCCGGAAGAAGATGTTTGAGGACATTGATCGGCTCGTAGCATATTTCCAGAGGCATATTGATGATCCACAACATGACTCTGCACAATCAATCCGATCAGTTGCTGCAATGGTGCCAATGCGAAGCCCTGCAACTGGGGGGTCCTCAGGTGGGTGGGGTGGTTCCAATAATGATGGTGGCTGGAGAGGAGATCGGGAAAGAAATTCAGGTTCACGATCAGGTAAGGTCATAGTTTTCTAGTTTGTTGAACTGAACACTAGATTGTCTTACATGATCTTTGTTTTTATGAATGAGTGTTGGTTAGGAGTACTCGTCTTCTTGAAATGTTAATTCTTGAAATGTTAGTCGTATGGATTATCGTGAAATTGCATTTGGGTTAGTAACTTAGTTTCATGATTCCCATGAGGTGCGTTTGGAGTGGATAACTACCCTGATTTAGCCTTGTAGTAGTCGTGAGGGATATGAATTGGTTTGCGGTCTTGTACATAAGCAAGCCCAAGCCCATGCAAGAAGGACCTCATTGTCATGGAAGCCCTTTCCTTGCTCCTCAATATAGTCTATGAGAATGTTTTCCTGTCCAACTCTCATGGCTTTAGGAGGGGGCGGGCCCCTAAGCTAGCTCTTGCCTTCTTCAGGATTTGAATTGGTTTCTTTGGAATATTGGTAAAGTATCTTACAGTGTTAGAAAATAATATTCAAAAGAAACCTGCCTATATGTAGAGATTGCTATGTGTTTGTGGTGGAGTGTATTTTCTTTACCTTGCTATTGTTTATTTTCTTGAAATGAGATACTTGCACATGTGACAATGTCAATTCTTAGCATAGTGTAATCCCTACGAGCCATTGCGAATGGATCTAGTTCATCCGATCTTTGTAACATCTCGAACAACACATAAAAAGAACAACTTATTCAGAAAAAGAATTCGTGCTCACCCTTATATCTACATGCGCGAATGGATATCTAGGACTTTAGACGGATATGCGAGCTTGAGGATACCTTGTCTTTCTGTACAGTGTATTTTTCGTTTGAGAAACCGTGATGTACAATGTGCTTTCAAAATACTGTGGAGTATTTAATTCGAGTCGGAAACTTTTGAGAGGTTGTCTACATATTTTTATTGAATCTTGAACTTGAATGATTGCATTTTAAATAAGAGAGATGCATGTGTGTGTGAAGCGAAGTCCCACATCGCCTGTGTACCAAAGTAAAATGAAATATATTAGCGTGAGAGCACCCTCACTTCATGAGCTAGCTTTTGGGGTTGAGTTCTACCCAAGACCGTGTAACATGGTATCAGAGCTGGGTACTAGAGATGGGTAGGGTGCGTGTCTCTCGCCTGCACGCGGCAGGTGCTGCCAAGTGAGCACGCTGCACGTGAGGGAGGGTGTGAATCGAAGTCCCACATCGCCTATGTACCAAAGTAATCTGAAATATACAAGCGTGAGGGCACCCTCACTTCATGAGCTAGCTTTTGGGGTTGAGTTCTACCCAAGACTGTAACAGTGTGTTGTATGAGGTTGGAAGTTATAACTAGTGTTTTGGAGGGTCTAATATCTGGTTTCAGCAGCTCTTGTCCGAACAGGGTGTCTAGACCATCCAGATGGATTTTCTTCATAACAAAATGGTAGCTTGCTATAACCTCTGTCTGGATGCAGTATTCATCCCCAAATAAATGTGTGTGTGTGTGTGTGTATTTTCTTTTGCTCCCTCTTTTCTCATGAACTTGTGCAAAAAAAAAAAAGGAAAATAAAATAAAAGGTTAAAACTTTGCGACATATGATATTGGAAGATCTATTTCATATTAAAGAGAAGTGGCGTGTGACAGTTCCATTCTTATTTCTCTGGATACTTTGCAAAGTGAGCAACCTTTTGGCTTGTCCTCCAATTGCTCTCATTTTGAAAAAGAGTACCTACAGTGTATCTTGGTAGCCTAGCTGCTATTTCGGAGTCTCCGACTGTTAATAAACTTGTTTTTACGGTAAGGATGATTGCTTGAGCTACCTGCAGCTGTTCCATTCCTTCTCTGTATACTTTGCAAAGGAGCAACCTTTTGACTTGTCCTCCAATTGCTCTCTTCTTTGGAGAATATGTATCTCGTAACTGTGGAGCAATAATTAGTAGGATGATGTTGGGGAAGTGTTTTGTCTTGCATTCCTTTCTTTATATTAAATATACTAGCTCCAATTTAGTTATCTTGTTGGTCATTTGATGATTGGATACCTTTATAGGTCATATTCACGTCTTATGCTGTATTTGCCGTCTATTTTCACTTGGCTATAAATCGGACGTGGAGTTTGTTCTTCTGTCGCCAACACGGCTATTTTCACTTGCTTCTGGACATATGCTTTAATCAACGTTTGACTGGTTTAATACTATTAGAGGATGTGTTTCAGAATTCACTGGTTCTCAAGGTCATGCAATGCGTGACCTTCAGAAATGATAATGTGTCATATATCCATGTCTTAGAGCATCTCCAGTGCGCTCCTAAAATGAACTCTAGTTGGGCTCCTAGGTGACATGGACAATATTAATTAATATTTCTTCATTTCGTGCTCCAATGGACTCTATAGTAGCTCCAAGGTAGGCTCCTAGTTGGTTTGCTAAGTTTAGGGGAGGGGATTGGGAATGAGGAGAAAAGAGAGAAAGAGAGAAGGAGAAGAGGGGGAAATAGGGGACCCACTTATACTTTTTTGTGCATAAATAACATTTAGGACACACCTTAAGAGCCAATTCTGGAGGGAGCCCGTTGGAGTATCATTCCACTCCTAAATTAGCAATCCTTGGCACATAAAATTGGACCCCACCTTTGATTAGGTGTCAACTTTAGGTGTCCTTTTACGAGCCAATTTTAGGGATTGTACTGGACATGCTGCTGCATTTGCCGTCTATTTTCACTTGGCTATAAATTGGATGCAGAGTTTCTTCTTCGGTCACCAATGCGTCTATTTTCACTTGCATCTTTCCAGGGCTCATCTTTACTTTTGGACATACGCTTTGATCAACGTTCTTGGCCTTAGTGATTTACTGATGTAGAGGATGTGTTTTGCCTTTACAGGGAGAGGTGGTGGTGATTACCGAAATGGCAGCAATCAGGATGGGCACCCAAGTGGGCTCCCCAGGCCCTATGGTGGCAGAGGCCGTGGCCGAGGTTCACATAATAGTAGTGGTGATAATAATGGTGATGATGGGCGGGATTCTGACTATGGTTCCCAAAAATGGAGTGGTGCCAAGGGTGGCGAGGATGGGTGGGGCAGTTTTCCAGGTGCCAAAGTTCAAAATTCTCCAGGCAGGGAGGCTTTTCCTGGTGGTTGGAGTGGCGGTAGCAGCTGGGGTGGCGGTGGAAGCGGTGATGGTGGTGGGTGGTGGTGGTGGTGGTGGTGGTGGTGGTGGTGGTAGTGGTTGGGGGCAGGATGGTGGTGGTTCCGGTGATATGGATGCTAGTGGTGGGAATTCTGGCTGGGGTGGCACCAAGAAAAGTTCTGGGCAGCAACAAGCTGATAGCGGTGGCGGGTGGTCTGGGAGCAAGTGGTAGGTGCCCTAATCGTGTTTCAACATCGAAATGTTTGGATTTTATTGTCATGGCTAATGGGCATAGGAATTTCGCACTATTGCCCCTTGTTGAATAGTAGCATACTTATCCAGTTTCGACTAATGTTATCCATATCTATATGGTACATTTTTCATGCGGCCAGTGTATTGGAAAGCCATTTTCTGGTTATCGTTGTCAAAAAATTTCTAGGATTTGCTTCATCAGTGCAATGTGATTTTGGCATGACCACCTTTCCCACGCCTTCAAGGCGATGTGGAAAGTTGTTGATTTGGCATCAAGAATGGGATTGTGAAACTGTCTTTGAATTTGGCACGAGGGTACATGCAAGAGTTTCAAAATATAAGTTGTTGATTTGAATTTAGCCTTAAGGCTATATGCAAGAGTTTCAAAATATAAGTCGATTTCAAAATTTTCGACATTGTAATTTTCGTTAATGCTTACTGTGCTACCTATTTGATATTCTGAGATTATGACTTGGCAAGTAAGCCCACAAGGAAGAAGTCATAGCTGCTACCACTCCGTGGGCTCTTCTTCTGGGCTTTGTAAATCCAACTTATTAAAGACACATCATTATTATATTTTTCACATCAACTTGACCTCCATTTTACACTTTTCATGTCAACTTTTATCTCTACTTTTCAAAATTGTCCTTTACTTTTACGCATTAACTCTTCACCCACTAATTTTTTAAAAGGACAAAATGATAATTATACAAATTTTTACCTATTAACTTTTTAGAACACACATTTATGAAGGGGTAGTCCAAAATGGAAAAATTCACACTCTAACGGGGGGAGGGGGGTGGAGTAATTTGTTTTCATTTTCATTATTTTGTTTTTCATATTATTTTCACGAATATCCCATACCTTGAACTTGTGAGAGAATCACTTGCTTTTTTGCCTTCTGGGTACATGTCCAGTTTCATTTTTTTTTTTTTTTGAACGGAAAAAAAAGGGTGCTCTTGTGGGGACTTTACTGCACCCTGAGGCCCTGGCCCCGGGGTCACCAGTTGACGGCCAGATTTAACCCAGCCCATAGGAAGGGACCCACCACTAGGGCACCAGTGGAGTGCATCCCACCCCCCCAGCAGAGCCCGGAACGTTTCTTTAACTCTTTCAGGGGTCGAACCTGGGACAAAGCTGCGGAAGGTGAATGCCTCCACCACTGGGCCACCATCCCTGATGGTATGTCCAGTTTCATTTGTTAGGAGATAATAGGAACATTCAGTTAATCCTGATATTGGTAATTTCTTTGATATTACAAAATTCAACTCTTGGGTAAAAAATTTCAAAGAAATAAAAAGAACTTTTTGATCAAAGTCTCATTTGTTCTCTGGAGAGAACAAATGATATGTTTTTTTTTTTTTTTGATCAAAGTGGAATTTTCACAAAACTATTCAAACCCTAAAAAAAAAAAAAATTACTGAAAGAAAACAAGAAGTCAGTGAAATGTTAGGCGATGTAATCACATGCGTTTGACTGCTGTTCAAATCTAACTATTATAGTCTACAAGTAATGTCTTTCGTCGGTTAAATTACTATTGTCACAACTAATAATACGTATTCAATTTCCCGAAGGTTTTAATACAGTTGGCACCTTTTCAACTATTATTTTGTTTGCTTTCTTGTGCTTTTTTTTTTTAATAAAAAAAATGCAAGAGGCTGAGAAATAAGGTGAGATTTCGCGAGTTGTAGTACTAGAAGAGTCTCGTTTCACTCTTTGAACAACCGAACTTATAATACTGATTATCGCCGAGAAAAAAAAAAAAAAAGCACAAGTCATCAAGTAGGAAAACACATGTGGGAGTGATGGGGAAGGGTGGTGGCAGTTGAATTGGGTCACGGGAGGAGCGGTGGCGGCCCACTCTTCACACACACCACAATTTGACACCACATACACACAGCGAACCCATTGTTGTTTCCTAACCCCCGTGGGTCTCACTGTATTTTTTCACCACTCACTCACTCACTTATACATTCCAACCAATTGCTTGCTTGCTTGCTTGCCACCTATAATCCCCCTCCCTCCTTCCCTACTTTCACTTTCCCATAACAAATCCAACACACATCTCAACGTCCACAGATGACACCAAGTTTCTTATGGGATCCTCACGTGACGCAAAATACATACGCCTTGATGTGTTTGTTGTCTGGGCGAAAAAATTGAGTTGGATCAGACATCTAGAAATGTTGGTCTAAGCGTATTTAATGGGGGAAACAAATATACTTTGTTAGAGTGGTTATCGGTGCCCGATCGAGTTAATTTTTTGGATGGAAGATAAATATATATAGTGATACGTACAAAATGAAAGACATAAATATCAATTAGGACCAGGTCACATGAAAAATTATCAAATAGGAAGATCTTAAGTCGGTAAGAGACTTGGATATTCAAGTTAAATTGATTTGTGACTTTCTATTGGTTGAAAACACCAAAAATAGAATAATGTATCCCGTGCATTCAATATTTTGTAACCCGGTACATGTGGGATGGGGGACTGCATGTACCTGAGGGATTAGTCGAGGCAAAAATATTTCGGATACGCTTTTGATAAGCAGAAGATATAGTATTTGTTTTCCTCTATATTTGTGAAGACCTAGCAATTGCCGGCTAAGCTCAAGTGTTAATATCTGTTTGTGAGATGGATTAAAAAAGCAAAAAAAGCAAAAAAACAGCAATTATCCAATGACCACCATAAATGCAGCGAACCAAGTCTCGCAATTGGAAAATTGCCCTTCAACTACGGGGGTCGAGTTTGGGCCCAAATACAACCCCAATTTGCACAAAAGACACTACAAAAAAATTGAATATTTATAGAAAAAAACTCATACTCATAAAACTTATTGTAAAATTAAATTGTATTTTTCAGAAGATTTGTGCTATATTTTTGTCAATTCAATTTTAGTCGATTAAGTTTAGAGCCAGGTATTAAAGGTTCTGTCTCACTAATATAGGGTAAATTTCACTACACATTCTGATAATAAAAATTGTTCATTTTGTAAGTGTTGGCATGAACAATATCCATGCAAGAAAAGCAGATTAATTGGACATTGGTAGCAATATTAAAATTGAACATTTTCCTTGAGAAAAATGGATCGGTAAATGTTTTCTTGTTATTCAATTGATTTGATTCGAACACTTATCGATATTCGATCAGTCTATTTTTTTTTCCCCATAAATGATTTAGACGTCTACAGCTACAAAATGAACATATTAAAGTGATCCCTATCGGAATACGTGTAATTTCAAACCCATAACAAATATATTTCTTTATATAATTTTTTAATTTTTTTACCAAATTAAAGTGCTCATTGAGGGCTTTAATTTGGTGCAAAAAAAAAAAAAAGTTTTACAGAATTACATTTTTTAACGTCCACAAAATACACGTTTTTCAAAAGTATCACTTAAAAAGACGAATAGAGTAGTTCGTACCCATCACCCTACCATGGGTTGGCTAAAGCAAATATCAATTAAAGCTTAGAAATTGACATGTCATTTTAAATTAAATAATATGACTCACCACCCACTTGTGCCAAGTTTTGTTTTGTGATAGGTAGCCAAGAAGTGAATGAGGGGTGCTTTTTATTTTTTTTTCAATTTCACAATCGTGTATTGTTGAAACTGATCATCAAAGTGTAGCTTAAATTTGAAATATATTTTTCACCACCTGAATGCCCAATGGGATTTTAGTCCTTGAAGGTCTACCTATAACATGGAAAATGATTGCCATCCAGCTTCTAATTTTCAAATTCTATTTTGGTTGACCGCTCAATTCCCAAATAGTTCTTTTTTCTTTGTTGTTTCTATCAATTATATCCTCTTATTGTAGTTTCAAAATTATTTTTTTCAAATTTTGTTATGTAAATTACATAAATATCCTCTCTTTCTCGCTCTACATTTTCCCCCTTCAGGAATTCTTTATCATTACCCAATCGTCATCCATAGCAGTATTTGCCTATTTATGCGTGTAAAATGGAGCAATCTTGAATGAGGTTTTTGGTGGGGAAAAATTCAAAATGCCCCCCAAACTTTACACCAAATGTCTCATCGCCTCCCAAACTTTCAAAAAACACAATTTTACTCCCAAATTTTCATTCCGTTATCAAAATAACTACTTGAGAATAATGATCTGAAAATGCACACACGTTATCATGGTCAACTTTCTAACGTTTTTTCGATTTGAACGTTATGACTCCGTTAATTGCTTATGTGGTATCATATCCCAATTGAAACGTGACACGTGTCTTTGTCCATCTCTTTTCTCTTTCCCTCCATTTTCCTGGTAAACTCCAAAGAACTTATTTTTCTCTCCACCGATTGACACTCTCACCATGACCCCTCCCCACACGTGAATCAAACCAAGAAAGCCATTCTTGCAAAATCAAACCGATAAAATTGGACACTTGATATCTAAAGCCCTAATCAAATCGTTAATCGATTGTCCCTCTCCTCCAAAACTTGAAATACATGTTTCCTCCAAAAATTAGAATATTAGGATAGGATCAAAATTTAAATACACAAGATAGAAGCAAAAGCAAAAACAAGACGAGTTAATAAATTGAATAATGAAGAAAATATGGAAACTACCGAAATCAGGAGAAAGTAACAACAGAACATTGCAAAAATCACAGTCGGAGCAGTTCCTGAGTCACGATGGTTAGCCTCTTGTTTTCGATTCGATCAGTTTTGATTCTCTTGCTCATTTTGTTGCTTTCCTGAATAATTTTGTTCTTGTTCTTCTTCTGCAATCAAACAACAAACAGAAACAAAAATCAGAGACAGAGATTATATGCCCACTGGCGGAGAGATTCGAGTATGGGTCGGCTTCAAGAGAAGCTTTTGGGGCAAATGAGAGGGTTGTATCTAAAGGGGAAGTAATTGATGCTCGTTTACGATTACATGCCCAATGAGAGTGTCAATCGGTGGAGAGAGAAAAAGAAGTGGGTTTGAAGTTTACCAGAGGAGAAAGATGGAGCAGAAAGAGAGGAAAGATATTTCCGAAGTACCAAAAAAAAAAAAAAAGAGAGAGGAAAGAGATGGACAGTACACGTGTCACGTTTCAATTGGGATATGATACCACATAAGCAATTAACGGAGTCATAACGTCCAAATCACCAAAAAACGTTAGAAAGTTGACAGATTGAGACGGAAGGAGTTATTTTGATAATGGAATGAAAGTTTGGGAGTAAAATTGAGTTTTTTGAAAGTTTGGGAGGCGATGAGACATTTGGTGTAAAGTTTGGGGGGCATTTTGAATTTTCCCCGTTTTGGTGCGAGATTTTTGTAGTGTGTGCTTGATCCTTGACTGCTTGTATTTATGTTTTCCAATTCTTATTAGGTTGTTTTCCTGAAAATTTTCCCCGGGGGGTTTAAATAAACTTGTCTATGGTCTTATTTATGAGCATTCGTCCTGGATGTGCACAATGATTGCCGCAAACGAATCGTTCGTGTTTGTGAAGCGCTCAACTTAATTTGTTAATAATTGAGCCGACCTTGGACTTGGGTTTTAGGCTCGTGAAGTAAATAAGCCAAACTCGACAATCTAAAAAGCTCGCTCATCTTGTAAATGAACTAGACTTGGCTCGTTAAGGACTCAGTTTGTTTACAAAAGAGCCAAGTTCGAACTCGAATTTTAATCTCGTTTAGAGACGAAAAGCGCATCTTGAAGACTTTATTCTCGACTTGTTTGCACTCATATTCAACACAAACAAATAATTTATAGAGAATTGATATTAACACTCCCTTTTTTTTTGTCTCTATTAGGTGAGGTTACTAAACCACCCTTATATTTTGAAAGCAAGAACAAGGGTGATTTAGTAATTTCACTTAATAGAGACAAAAGGAGGAGTGCTAATATCAAAATGGGGAGTGTCAATATCAATTCTCTAATTATATTTATCTTATGGTAATGATATTCAAAATTTTGTAAATTTTGTAAATTTTTTTTTAAAACTTTATTTTCCTATAAAACTACAAATCTAGAAGAATACATATAATTTTACTCTGCATTATTTTGAATTTTTTTATTTCGGTTTATTTTTGCAAAATATAGAAAGTCCCTCAATTTGTTTTACTACATGTTTTTCCCCCGTGTCCTAAATTTTAAATCCAAATTTGTGGGTTTCTTCCAGTGGAGTAGAGTGACCAAAAGTTGGAAAACCAAAGAATACGCACACACGGACACACACGACTAGTCTTTCAAAAATTCCTCATTACAAAAAGAAAAGCAGCCAAGGGAAGAAAAAAAAACGGATAACAAATCCCCAACTACTAGATAAAACTTTCTTCATTCCAACAGTGATTTGCAGAAGTTACTCCACTCTTCCCTCATCCAAACCCTAAAATATACATTTCCCTAAATTCTTCTCTCTCTCTCTCTCTCTCTCTCTCTCTCTCTAACAGACGCACCAAGCAGGAGCAGAAATGGGCCTTGTTCTACTCCCACCAAACTCATCACAACTCAAGAACAGCCATGGGGACTAACAAAACCAACCCACATTCCCAAAAATGGGAAGAAAGGCCGAAGAAGAACAGTCTCTCTCTACAAATACTGCTACTACCGTTGTTGATGCCCAAGCCACAGACCCAAATGCTGAGGATCGGTGTAGGGCTCGGCTTAGATTTGTTGGGTTCAGATGCATTTTGGCTCTTTTACTTGGCTTGGGTGTGTTCTTATCCGCTCTTTTTTGGCTGCCGCCGTTTCTTAATAAGGGAGATCAGAGGGATCTGGATCTGGATTCTCAGTTTGGAGGTACCTCATCCCATTTTCTTATTTGGGTTTTTTAATTTTTTCTGATTTTCTGTTTCCACATTGTTAGTTGCACAGATCTGGGACGTCTGTTAAAATGGAGAATTGGGTTTTAAGTATTTTGCTTAGTTTGATTTTCTATGCCAAGTTCTTTTTTTTAGTATTTTAGTTTGTGAATTGTGTGGAATTTGTTGGATTAGTAAGCATTTTTACACCTAAAATCTAGGAATCAAGTGGATGACTCCTAATTTGAAGGTCAAGATATTTTGTGTCGGTAGGATACATTAGTAGATTGGAGGTCAAGATGTTTTGTATTTTAGTATTTGAATTATGTGGAATTTGTTCGGTTTCAGTAAGCATTTAGACTGAAAATTTAGGAATAAAATGGATGACGACCCTTTTTTTTGGTTGTATTCTGCACATTTAATTTTTAGTTTTTATGATGATGATATTTCGAGATGTATGTATCAGCAAGTGGGGTTTACAAGTTTTTGATACACTATGAAGTTGAAGGGATTTTTTCCCTTTTTAAATCAGTGAGTTATCTGAATTTGTTGGATTAGTAAGAATTTGGGCCTAAAGATTGGGAATGAAATGGATGACTCCTGATTTTGGTTGTCTTCTTGACCATGGAAGTTGATGGGCGGTGGTTATTTTTCATTTTGACTTTTTACACCCGATTTCAGTAATGACTCGTGACTACTGTATGGTTGATGATGCTTATGAAATTTCCAAATCTGTTTTTCCTTTTCTTTTCTCTTTCCCAATTATCAGAAATTTAAAATTTTCCTCACTATGATATAAGTACGTGTACTTCATTAAGTTGATGACTCAAGGAATAAATCAGTATCTGTTGGCAGTTTATTTCACTTGGTTGAATTTAATTTGATTTTCCTTGTATTTGTCTTTGGGTATCCTTTTGAAAACAGAAAAAAGCACCAAAAGCAACAGGTGCATCGCATTTCGTGTTGTTCTAAATCCCAATTAACAAACTTTATCCAGAATTGAGTTGGTTTCTTGCTTGATGAAGTCACATCGCCAACAATTATAACACTTAAAATGTTATGTTATTCTCTTTCTTTCTAGTTTTCCTTTATTCTATTTGTTGTGTTAGATATGAGAGTTATATTCCGTAGGTTTTTGAAATGATCTCAGGCTTTTTCCGGGTAACTTGTCTAAATTTTCGGTATGATATAGAATTCTGTAGAACAAACTGGGATTTTGGCGAAGAATATAACATATATTGTTCAGGGGCATTTGCTAGGGGCAGTGATAACATGTTCAAGCTGGATGTGGGTCTTCGGGCGAGCAACTACTTCGTTGTTATTGTGCGAAATGTTTAGTCTATCTATTTCCCCTCCTATCTCCCTGACAGCCTTCAGCTCAAATATATTGTAGTTGTGCTTATTCTGTGTCTGGAAACGAGACAAACATAGACTTAATTATTATGAGATGGCTTCTCAGCAGTCCCCGCTAGCCACAAGGGCACTGTGCATTGCAGTTTGGCTTTTGTGGACCCATATTTGGTTCACTTCAACAACCAGAACCGTTTATTTTGTAAAGCTCGTCAAGAAAATTAACTCTGTGGAAAATCACGTTAGTATGATACCAATTAATATATCATTGGAAAATATTTGCATTTTTGAAAATTGGTTTTACCACACTGAATTAAACCTATCAAACTAAGTTTTATAAAGATAAAAGCATTTGACCACTTAGCCATTCATCCAATTAACATGTTTTTTCATGGTTTTTGTTCTCGACAAGCTCTAATACGGATTGATAAAGTGAACCCTATTACCCTTTACAGACCCAAAAAAGGCCAACTGCACCATGCAATCCCTGAGAAACCATCTTGTAATCATTATCCTTGTTGCTTATACTTTAGTTAAATTGGGTTGCTCCTTCAACACAATTGTATTCCGATTGTGCTAATTGAATATTGAGAAATGAAACGCAATTGTATACTTTTTGTAGCTTGTTAAGTAATTACATTTGGTTCACCCAAAAAAAAGAAAAAAAGAAAAAAAATGCTGCTTGACAATTGACATAAATGATGTTTGTCAGAGTAAGTTCTCTATGATGATTGCTAGTCGTCCTTTTGCGTAAATATTTTGGCATCAAATGGAATTTTCATCTAGAAGCAAAATACAGTAAGATAATGTTAGTTTGCATTGCATATTTAGAAGTGGGACTAATATTACTTTTGTCCAGATTGCTTACCATTAGTTCCATTAATCTCATGGATCCTAGTACTAAAGCTATGGATGCTGAATCAAATAACGTAGTTTTGTTTATGCTTCGAATTCTAATTTGGTTGATACATACCTGACATGTTTGATTCTCCAGATCACGATATGGTTGCAAGTTTCATGCTTAGGAAGCCGGTTTCATTGCTGCAAGACAATATTTTGCGACTTGAGGGTGACATTTTCGATGAAATAGAAGCTCCCACCATTAAAGTATCTGCTGTCCCATATTCTTTTTCAATTTTGATTCTCGTGTTTGCTTCTTCATCCACTCCTTCACCCCATCTAGTTTTCTCTCTCTCCCTATTTACACATTGTTTTTCTTCAATTCAGGTGGAAATTCTTTCTTTGGACCCCGTGTCTGGATCAAACAACACCAAGGTTGTCTTTGCGGTTGACCCTGACGAAAAAATTCAAGAGTCTCTTCAACTACTCAAAGCTTAATAAGGGACTCTTTTGAATCTCTTGTTCAACAATATCCTCTCCGCCTGACGGTATCGTTATTTGGAGACCCTTTCTCTTTTGAGGTGCTGAAGTTCCCCGGAGGCATTACTATTAGTCCTCCACAAAATGCATTTCTTCTGCAAAAAGTGCAGATCCTTTTCAACTTCACCCTCATTTTCTCTATTGACCAAATAAAAGATAATTTCCATGATCTGACGAGCCAGCTCAAGTCAGGGTTGCGTCTTGCTCCATATGAGGTTTGGCTATTATCATTGTTGTTTTTGTGTCCTTGCTGCTTATATAAGTTATAACCATCATCTGGTCAACTTTTTATGTTTTCATGCATTTCTTCCTGCAAGCATATCTACGGCTACAGTTAGTGCTGTTTTTGATGCTGGATTCTTTGAAGATATTCGATATGCGACATGTTTGAGTGTGCAAATGTATTTGTTTTTCCTTTTTCTTTTCTTTTTTGGTCGGGGGTGGTTGTGATTTGAACAATTTGTGAAGGGATGTGTTTCTTGTATGTTATCATGAAATAAGGCTCTACATTCTATAAGCAATTCTAGTTTACTAGCCTGGGATATTTTTCTGCCTTGTAAAATAAAAGTGCTGATTATGATTTTTTCTGGTGAAATGAAGAACCTGTATATTAGGTTGACGAATTTCAAAGGTTCGACAGTTGCTCCCCCTACTACTGTTCAGACATTAGTTCTGTTGGCGATTGGGAGTCCTCCCTCCCAAGCAAGGTTAAAGCAGTTGGCTCAAACCATCAAAAACTCTCATGCGAAAAACCTAGGACTGAATAACACGGTGTTTGGTAGAGTGAAGCAAGTTCGTCTCTCATCGATACTGCAACACTCCCTTGGCGGTGATGCTAGTCCTACTCCGGCCCCTGTGCCTTCGCCCCACCACCACCACCATCACCACCACCACCACCACCATCACCACGATGCTCCTCTTTCTCCAACAATTTCACCTGGAGCTGCACCCAAGAAAAGATCACCTGCTACTAAGAAAGTTTCACCTTCTCCTGCACCTGCACCTGGGATGAATAACAAGGCAAATCCTCCCGGCTGCGTATATGGAAGGAGGTTTCCAAGGAAGGCCAAGAAGCAGTCTCATGTGGGTCCCCCTGTTTTACCGCCGGTTCCTTGGACGTATGCTGCTCCCTCACCAATGCAGCAAGTAAGCCCACCTGCACCAGTCTCTTATCAAATTCCTGCACCAAGTCCGTTGCCAAAAGCCGTGTATGCTCAGGCTCGGCCTCCTCCAAGTGGTGAATTTGATGCTGAGCCTCCCGACATAACTCATACTGCTGTTTCACCCTCGTCATTTTCATGTGAGTGTACTTCTGGCTTAGCTGTTCAAACAGAATCTGATATTGTTAATAGATATTACAACTATGTCACTTCTAAAAGCATAAAGTTACCCGTGTCGGACACTCATCACGTGGGTATGGGGAAGTGTTCGATGACTGTAGTTTGACACTCAAACAAGGAAGCATTTTTAGTAATTCAAGTTTATTCACGAGCTATGCGAAAATAAAACTTCATTTACTCTAAAAAATTAAAAGAAAGAAATTGAAGAATTTAATCTTTTGCCATGTCCCGGTGTCCTTGACAGGAGAATAAGATGAACTTGATACTTAGATACATAACCGGAACCTGATATTCGTACCCAAGTCAATGCAATATAGCATTTGAAGTTCTTTTTCTTTTTTCACGAGGTGGGGCTGTCAGAATTGCCAGTGGCTCTTTTGTTTCATGTGGCAATCTGCTATTGTAGGTTGTTAATCAAGAATCCTTACACTGGTCAATTTGACCAGAATTCCATGTAGAGCTGATCTGAGTAAAATCCTGATCTTATCTTCTACTCAATATGTTCACAATCTCTATGCTGATTAGACCCAAAGTTTGATATGGTTTTGTAGTTGTTTTGGAATCCATCTGATGCATCAAATTCTATTTTTTGCAGCCTCGGCAGGTCTTTTTCCCACTGGTTTACCGGCGGTTCTACACTTTCTAATTCTTGTGTATCTACTATGACAGCAACGAAAGAGAAGTATCCCGTTTCCCCATTAAGTTGCTTCTCCGGTATTACGAATATTTGTTTGTATAATCTCAATCAAACGAACATAAACTGGAGGAGCTTTGTTAGTAGGAGCAACGCAAGAAGGGTGCGCCTCATGGCTGAGTGGATATAATGTTGTTTTTGTGCCTGTATATTTTGTTATAAAAAGAAGAAGGAAAAAAAAAAAAAAAAGTCGGCAGATGCATTTTCAGGTCAAAGTCACAGAGGTGACAGGCCCTTGATAACATCTTGCATCGCCGCATTTTGTGTAAGAATTTCTCCCCTGCATACATGCTACATGCTGGGAGGGGAAAACATCCAATGTATAACATTTTCGTTTTCGTGTTCCTCCTCACGATGCTCGAGTTAATCTAGTAGTATGAGTTTTAACCTCAAGAACTGTCACTCTTCTGCTAATGGTTTATTTTGTTGAACATTGTCATGTTTGCTGTGTTAGATAGGTAATTCTCAGAGTTTGAACTGCAGCCGTAGAACCTGGAGAAACATCATGCCTTTCAATAACTTTTTACTTCGGTCCCGTTTGGTTATCGCATCTTACTGTTGTTTGATAATGTCGATTGAAAAAGCCCTAAAAAATCAGAGGTCAATATCAAGATATGGCAGTGTATTATAAGTTTAAAAGTGCAAAAGATAATGTGGATTGAAAAGAATAAGCTGGTGCATTGTTTTGTTTATGGTGGGTAAGATGAGCAAAATTATTTGGTAGGGTTGGCATATCTTGATATTGACCTTTGTGAGGGACAGAGAATCGGTTTCCTCCCAGGTTCAATTCAATGGTCCCTGGTAGGTGGTTTTGGTGCTGTTTACTTTATTGGGACTTTGAATGGGTCAAGGCTGGTAAAGGTTTTTTTTTTTTTTTGTAAAGTTATCCAAAGCAAAATATTTTATCAAAACTTGCTCCTTTTTTTTTTTTTTTTTTTCAATAATAGGAACAAGAAGATGCAGTTAGATTGATATGAAATGAAGCAAATTACAAGCAATAGAGATTAGAAAGGAAAAAAAAAAAAATACAAGCCAATCCTAAAATCTATTTATTCAGTAGTCTGAAATAAGAGTAACATCAAGTGATTTGATTTGCCACTTTCTTCCACCTGTTCCAACTTGCAATGTTAAATAGGTTCTGGGTTGGTGAAATGAAGGAATTTTAAGCTTCTCCCAGACAAATTTCTTATGATATCTCATATATCTTTCTTTTTCCTTTTTGTATTTTCAAATATTGAAAAATGATGATCCTGAGCAGGGAGAGAACATGTGAGAACCCATCTTGGGAATTTAGTTCCACATAGGTGAGATGTGAGACCCGGGGTGCATGCTTTCCCCAAAGGGACATCATGCATGTTGTCCGATTTGGGCCATCCGTGCTCGGCGATGGACGGCTCGGATTACATCTTGTCCAAACACATCCGAACCGTCCACTACCAAACAAATCTGAGCCGTCCATTGGCGAGCACGGACGGCCCAGATTGGGGATAACATGGATGCTGTCCCCTAGGGACAGTACCATCCCCCAATTCGGTATATAATGAATTGACACGAGCTATTGTATAATATAAAGTTTAATCTTTTGAGCCACGTAGTTAAGCCAATGGTTAACAAGTCAGGTGGAGCGGATCGTTAAAGAACTAGTCTTCTCATAGAAAGTAGAAACATTTTGGAAGTTGGAATTGGATTGGAAAATTGTAGGGGGAGGAAAGGAAATCATGTGAAGCAATGCACAAGTTAAGTGAGTAAAGATTAAATCTAGGAAGATAAGCTTTAATAATAATGCAGCAATTACTGCACTTGTATCCTTTCGAATAACTTGGAGAAATAATGTTGTGATAATTTTAATTATTCCAATAATTTTATTTGGATTGGCATGCACGTTTATAAACAACAATGGGAAGCAAGGCTGGCATTTTCTACAATTTCCATTATTCTAATAGAGAGTTGGGTTGCAATTGTCTTGGGAGGTTAATCCAATTTTTTTCATGTCTTTCTTGTAATATTGCTATTAGAAATGTGGTTCTTGATATTCCAGATATTGTTTCATCTTTTGACTATGCATATGTTATTACGGCCACCCGCTAAGATGTGAGGAGTGTTCACAATCTTGCGCGAAGTCGCCTTTGTAATAAATAGTCTGTTTAATGGAAATTCATGTTGCCGGTCCAAAAAAAAAAAAATAAAAAATCACATTTGAAGTAAATCACTAAGGAAGACATATTTTGTAGAGTGTGAAACTATGTCAGCAGTTCTCTAGTAGAGCTATAGCTACACGCTCTATGTTCTTCTGCTCTTAATCCTCGTTCTTACAGATTTTAGTCATTTAAGATGTTTTTGAATTTGCTTCCATGCTTGCGCTCTTTTAACGTACGCTCGCCAAAAAAAAAAAAAAAAAAAAAAAAACGTACGCTCGCTGTATGAATTAGTCTAAATTAATCCAATAAAATACCAAATGCATTGAGTAGTTAGATTGATAAGCGTTCAGCCAACGAACAGAGATTAACGTCAAAAGTCCTGTCAAGTAAATTTCAACCCTTCGTAATTCCTAGTTTAATTCAAACTTAATCCAATAATAAAGTGGGCGATAAGAAAGAAAGCCCAAGCCCAAGAACGAAACACGCCTTGGGCCCTGCGGAGGAGGAACTCTTGGAAGGTGGACCAACGTCCGTGGCCCATAAATGAATGAAAGTCTGATTGGGGTAGTTCGGGCTAGTCAAGCCCGATACGAGGTGGGCCGAGTTGGGACCAATTATTTATATTCAAAGCCTTACTATTTCTCTCTCTCTCTCTTTTTTTTTTTTTTTTTTGGAACTGAAAGCCTTATTATTTCCCACTCAACCCTTTTTTGCACATAGATATAATAAAAAGTTGACATAATGAAAATTGACAGTTGAGCTGCTTCAAAAGTCAGAACTACTACATTGTTTGAGGGTGCACGTTGCAGTACTTTGGGGGACTACAGGATTCCAGAACCGCAGTTTGCCAATCAAGGTTCGACACAAACAAATAAAGTACATTCGAAGCTTCAAGGGTTGCGGTATGCAATCAGTAATACTCGTCCGATGCCTCTCTTTAGTATAAAGGAATTTAAACCCTCTCTAAGAAAAATAAAAAAGTTAATCCCTTTCATGAAAAAAAGAAAAGAAAAGAAGTTAACCCCCAAAATTGAACTTTGCTATCTTTCTACATAATCTTTTTTTGTTACCTTTTTTATTTATTTATTACATATTATAATCAATTTGAAACTTATTTATTTTTGGTGCTTATTAACCATCAACCTTTTTAATCCATAACCTTTACATCTTGTACTGGTGAATAATATTATTAAAATTTTTAGTTCTTTATTTTTATTTTTTTCCCCACATTTTCAATCCTTTGATTTCCAAAATGCATTACTCTTGTAAATAAGTGAAGCGCAAAAATCATCACTGTATGTTAAATAAATACGAAGAGATTTTTTATTTTATTTTAAGAGTGACATGGTATTTAAAAAAATCTGTTGAAGTATCTAAAACCGCCTTTCAAAAAAAAGTATCTAAAACCCAACATAACTTTAAATTCGGAATTTAATTTTAGCAGTGAGCACCAAAAATTATTATTATTATTATTTTATTTTTTGTTTTTCATCTGATTTGTAAAACAACTTAATACACACAAAATTGGAGAGGTGGAAAACACAAGGAAAACCATAGGCTAAATTAATAGACAGACAAAATATGTAAATAACGCCTTTATTTGCTTTCTTTTCGAGGAGTCCTCCCAAATCCCAATTATACATAAAGAAACCCTTGGTTTCAGAGCTCAGCTCATCTGTACCAAATTTGGTTTTTCTCAGACAAGCAATTGATCGATTCCTCCTTTTTCACTGAATCCATGGTTGCCTCGATCGAACAAATCTTTTTATTTGCCCAATTTCTCCTTCTTTCTGTCTCTCGATGTTGGATAAATCCAAGCACCCTTTCATTCAATCCACGCCACTTTCAACAACGCCATCGACTGACCTGATCACTTCTCCCACCACAATCGAAGTACTCGCCTCTGATTTCTCTTCTTCTTCTTCTTCTGCTTCTTCTTCTCGTCGCAATTCTTCAGATCTTGTTTTGTTAACCTCAGATTTGGGTTGAATCTGAGTGCACCGGGTTATGTCGAATGACCCGAATTTGGGGGTTGAATCTGGAGTGGAACAAAAGGGAGTGTCGAAAGTGAAGGAGAATCCTGAATTATTAATGGCCGATTGCTTGATTGTTTCGAATTTGTCGAGGGAAGTAGGGCAGTTTTTCCGCCTCCTCTTCTTCGGCTGATCAACAACTGTTATATCGAAATCGTTATCCGTCTCCGTTGGCTTCTCTTCGACGCCGTCTGTGGTGGGAGGATCTTTTTCACTGCTGGGAATCGAGAGTGTGGTCGATGGGATCTCTTCGTCCGCGGCCTTCTCCGCCATTTTAGGACACGGGAAGAGGAGAAGGCCCCTCAAACAAGAAAAAATAAAAAAGAAGAGAGAGAGAGAGAGAGAGAGAGAGAGAGAGAGAGTGATGAGTGTGTGAACATTAACAAGGCTTGATTTTCTCTATAAGGCGGCTGTTTTTGTAATTTTTATAGTATATGGTAACTTTCCCATTATGATCAAAAAGAAAAAAAGAAAAGAAAAACCTTTCCCATTGCTAGTTAAAAATATTTATACAAGGGAAAAAAAGAAGAAGAACAAGGGCCTGGGCCTGGACAACACCTGTTGTCCTGGGTGATTCCGGTTCGCTCCAATCTTGTTTTGATGAACGAAAACGTTATTGCGTAGAGTTCGTTGAGTAGAACAAGTGTACCCAAAATAAGCTCGATTGAACATCATTAAGTGTCTGATCATATAACTTGGCAATAATGGATTCCAATGGGTTTGATCTAGTGTTCGGATACATTCTTTTCAAGATAAAAATGTTGGCAATAATGGATTCCAGTGGGTTTGATCTAGTGTTTTGGAGAGAGAAAAATGTTGGCAATAATGGATTCCGGTGGATTTAATTTAGTGTTTCGGATACATTCTTTTCAAGACAAAAATGTTTCGATCAGACACCAAATGATATCCAATCGAGTTGATTTTTTGTACATTCGTTCTACTCGACGAGCTCTACGAAGTGAACGAAGTGAATGTTTTTGATCATCGGAACAAGACTGGAGCAAACCAAAATTTCCCGGGACAGCAGGTGCAGTCTTTCAAAAGGGAAAGCAGGTCCCCCCTTGCTTCCAAAAGAGAGCAGTGGCTCTCTTGTTTTGTACGCCTACAAAGAGAGACTCCAAATGACGCTCAATCGAAAGAAACTATATGCTTAACTCATGCCCTAGGAATCCCTAGACATAGGGGTTATGAGCTAATCTTTTACTAGAGGGAAAACTGAGGAAAAGCGTAGAGCATGTGGCACTTCAAAGGGGTTCATGAGCAACTTCTTGAACATTGTGAAAAGGGGAAATGGTAGTTGTTCAGGTGCAGTCTTACGATCTGAAGTTCTCCGCGGAAACGGATACAAAAACCCTCCGCAGATGGGTGGAGAATATAAGGGGGACCCTAATCTCCTAAAACCACTCATTATGGAATACTGGCTCAATCAGTCTATTTGCCACTTTCATAGTAGAGTCTTTGTTCAGCTGGCATAGAAGTCTCTCGCGTGGGTGACGGAGATGCATTTATGATACTGATGGTATTGGACAAGCTTTTAGGAAATAATCTCTTTCTTATTTCTGTCTTTCTTTCCCATGACAACTTGGAAGAGGCAAATAAAATATTTCACATCGAATTTCGGACCTCAACATCTTGCTGCTCATGGTGTTTCCGATCAGAATTGGAAATGAATGGAGAAGTGGTGGAATGCGCGGAACCACATATTGGATCTCTCCAGTGTAGCACGAAGCCATTGAAGCCAAGACGGCTCCTATGCCGCTAGCTATGCCCTCTTGGTCCCTCGGCACGGTGGAGGTTCTGTAGCGCGTCATGAGCACCGGACGCTAAGGGGTGGTTGAACAACTCAAATGAACAGCCTGCCTTACTACAACATAGGGACAAAAAGGAGAAGGTTGTGGAGGTGGCTTCGTTATCCCCACCTTCGGATGGATGAATGGAGGACTGACTGACCTGGGTTTTCACGAGCGTTGGCGGGTTCTGGAGTTGCGTTGTCCGTTAGGGTAGGGAAAATTGCCTCTCACTCCGCGGCAAGGGAGCTTTCACACCCTTTACTAGTAATGCAGTGTTCTAAAAGTCGACTGCCTAGGCCTAGACTGCCTAATCCCTGCCAAGGTGTTAGGCGGTGGTCCAACGCCTAGATTAAAAACCCGACTAGTTAGCGCAGCCTAGGGCGCTTGGCAGCCGACTAGTCGATGCCCCTAGGCTCCTATTCTTCACCCGACCAGCACCTAGCGAGTTTTAGAACATTGTGGTGATGGGAAGATAGATGAATGTGTTGAGTCAGCTTCGCCGGTTGGTGCTTATCAGCGATTAGATCCATGGGAATTAGATTGGTAGCCTAGCCTAGTTTTAAGTAGAGCAGCACCACCAGCCGAACTAGTTTATCTAGAACCTTTCCCGACAAGTTGAACAATTTGTTATCTCGCATTCTGCCTTGTTTTTTCTCAACCTACGCCCGAGAGCCGACTACTTTAGTATGACACTTTTGTAATTGCCACTCAATTGCTTGAGTTCATTCTATTCTCTACATCACAAAATGGATTGATTTAAGCATCTCAGGGATGTTGGTTGGCACCATACCGGCGTCGTTAGAATTTGTATTTGCAGGTTTTCAATCAAGCACACCAAAATCGATTCATCAGTAATAAACACCATAAAAGTCATAACAAATTAAACAACAAAATACTTAAAAAATCAAACTTTTGAAATTTTTACACATTAATATTAAAATTCATAACTCAACGATAGATATGTATACCTTTATTTTTCTATGATTAACTAAGTTTTCCGTCATGATTTTAGCAAATGAGTTCAGCAGGTGCTAAAATTATGCTATTTCAAATAAAAAAATTAAGTGTTTTCGTGTATTATTTTTTGAATTTTTTCACACCGAATTAAAGTACATGAGGAGTACTTTAATTGGGTGCGAAAAAAAATCGAAAAACGATACACGGAACCACTTCATTTTTTGATTTCAAAACCATGATTTTAGCACTTGCTGAACTCATTTGGTAAAATCATGGTTGATTTTAGCAACCCATTTGCTAAAATCTTTTGGAAAACTATACAGTAACTGTACAAAAACAAAAAAGACTCCATCCATCCCAAAACGGAAGAATTTCACTATTTTTTTAAATTATTATTATTTATTTATGATACTTTTCACATGCGACATAAATATTATTTGATAAATCCAAATTAGTTTTATTAGACAGAGTTTTTAAAATTATAACTCTGAAGGGTTTGCCAAGTGGACATGAAAAAGAAATAAGTGTTCATCCTCTTTGATGTTGCATGTTCGAATCCCACTAAGGCTAGTCCAAACCTTGGGGCCACTAGATTTAGAACCCTAGAATTAGTCTAGATTCACGCAAACTGGTCAGAACATCCGGGTATCCAAAAAAAGTATTTGAAATTTTTTAGAAACTTTTAAAAAGTTTTTTAGTTTAAAATTATCATAAAGTAAAGAATATAGAATATTTATGTGAGAGACACGAATGTCAAAATTTTATACAGTTTGAGAGAGAAGGGAGTATAGCCCATAATCTTAAAAGTACCAATTCACATTCTTTAATCAATCAAGACCAAGTCATGTAAATTGCACGTTCAATTTTCTTTTGCACACCCATTTACTAAAACAAATGGAATTCTTCCTAAAACAAATGAATAACTTACTGAACCAATTGTCACTTGATGTCAATATATGTTTTCTCATATTTAATTAATCACTTTAGTCAATTAAATAGTTTTTTTCATGTCCATTATAGGAAGGCTCGCATGATGATCTAGGAAAAGGAAAAGTGGACTATAATTCTGTCCTTTTATAAATGTCCAATTTAAAAAAACGTGTATTTTTGCTGACGTTAAAAAATGTACTTTTGTAGAATGTTTTTAATTTTGTTTGCATCAAATTAAAATACTCAATGAGCACTTTAATTTTGTACAAAACAAATTACAAAATTACATACAAAAACATATTTTTTGAGGGTTTGAAATTACACGTATTCTTATAGTGAACATTTAAAAAGGAGCGGAGCAAATAAAAAAATTCCAGAGGACTTGACATTTAGTCTAATTTCATTTTATTTTGTTTTTCTTTTACCTCTCTCTTTTTTCTTTTTTTTTTTCCAGATCTAAGACTGACGTCGATTTGGATCAATTTTAATAAAAGCATGATCTAAACCTAAACCATCGATTTGCAAAATAGTTACGGTGTTAAACATAGGCTCGTCACATAAGAGGATAACATAAGGGGCCTTACCTGAGAAGATCCAGACTATTGTATACAAGGTTCTAACACTCGCTAGGCGCTTCAACGGTGGCTGGGCACCTTCTAACTTCCAGGGCCGAGTACTCTCGGGCTTGTCGGTCTAATCGATGAGGGGTCTTCTAGCGCTTAGGCGGCGAGTGCTCGGTCTTCCAGACCTTCTTTTAGAACACTAATTGTATACCTATGCATTGTATCTTTTCTACCTGGGGCTTCCTCTCTTTGTTTTTCTTCTCTGGGCCTCCTAATTTTCTAGAAACCAAAAACTTCCCAAACTTTTTCTTAATTTTGAATATAACCCTAACTTTTTCATAGCTCGGTTATTCAAAACAACTCATCTCTTTGTTTCTCCTCCTGTTAATTTGTATAAACTCCCGATATGCACGTAGATTTGCATAAACTAGTTCGGTTCAGTTCTCATCAGTATACAAAATTCCTCGGTTCTCTTGAACACCCCTAGCTTAGTACATACACAGCACACAGCATCATACCACAGATCAATGGACAGAGATTGTTTAGGTTCAAATGCCTATCAACAAAAAAAATTGAACATTTTCCTTTATTTTTCATCATCTGATAAAGTTTTGTTGCCTTTAGCGGCTCGGCCATGTTTTTCTTCCTGCAGCAATTTCTTGGGAGGTGGAAGGACAGCATACTAACTACCAAACTCACTGCCTTCTGTAAAACAAAGCAAGGTTTCCGGCAGAATAAATCAACAAAGGCGATTCGAACGACAGTCTCAAACTTAAGTGAATTAGCTAGCATCCGAAAATTCATGCCTAAAATCTTACTATTTGAGAAAGAAACAAACTCAAAGTAAGAGTCAAAGTACGTAGCATCTCTCTTCCCCTCGGATCTGCAGTAGCACTACATACCCATAATTTTTACCCAGAAATTACCCAACCGGACATACTGGATGTGGAGTCCACACACTTGTGTGTGTGGTTGGGTAATTTCTGGATAAAAGTTATGGGTACGTAGCATTTCTGCGTGGATTTGTATCTTCTCCGATTGACCACTCTGACCCATGTCCTCTCTAATCCACCAGCACCGCTACAGCTACCGGTTACACCCAGAAAACAAACTCACCTATATCTTCCTCTCCCACACCCCACCTCTCTATTTCTATCTAAAGCCACAAACTCAATTTGAAACTTCCCATCTCCAGCAACACTAACAACTTGAATCTCCAATAAGGAGAAGGGAGGCATTACAATTTACTCCGGGCTTTTGTAATTTCAAATGAATATGCAGCTTAACAATTAAAGCTGCAGACTCCAAAAAGACCAAATTAAGTAGAAAAATCGCTTGCGTAACAATTATACCTATGGGTATCAGCCGATTCCTGTTACGAAACAGTAGTTCTTATATGTAAAGGTTTTTTAGCCTTCCGATATTAATAGGATGAAAAAAAATAGCATAGGTACCAGCATATTCTCGTGAGTCGTGATTTATCGGTCCAATTCTGATTCACAAACTGGTTCACGGTCGTTATGGCCGATACTCGGCCTTTACGGGTGATTTGGGCACCTTTTTAAAAAGAAAAATTTTGATTTTTAAGTTTATGACCGCTACAAACTTATTCTCGTTTCAATTTTTCATCACATTGTGGACATACAAACTCATCTAAGCGAGATGACAATATTGTTAGTAATTAAAGGATCAAAGAATCAAAGCATACTAAAAAACCATGGCTCTATAGTTTATCAAAGTATCAAACCACCAAAGCAGTGTAGCATTTTCTCCTGGTATGCACAAGACTTTAATATTCAAACCTAGACAATCAACCACAAAAGAAAGCAGCATTACCATGATCACAAGAAAAAGCAATATTCCCTGACACTTGCTGCCAACCTCGAGTAACACACTTTTCCGTCTATTTTGACGGAATTATTAACAGTTCCACTTAACCCCATAGTTCAGGAGGTGTATGTGTCTAAAAATGAAGTACGGGGGTATATTTGAACTTTGCTCAAAAGTGTTAAAAGTAAAATTTGCCCTTAATACTAGTACTAGACAACTCACAGTCCCTAACAAGCCCACAACAGAGAACTAAAACCAATAGTACTACTATTCTTTGAGCATTACCAACTTGAAAAATATTCTAAAATGACAATAATAAACCTCCTCCCATCCCTTTCAACCTTCCCACCATATCACCAGAGAAGTGTCACTATATAATTGCCAACCAGACCCCAAACCCACTTTAACGAATCCGGCACTACAACCCTGTAGCGCGGTGCGGCATCGCACTACGATGCCCCGTTCCCACTTTCACCATATCAATAGGCACCCTCACATCTACGTCAGCTTATGACGTCATTAGATCCCAACCCATCTACGAATTTTTACTATGCTTCCCAAAACTACGAATTTTTTAGGTACCGAATGGGTATCATGTGGCCGAGCCTATATGGTATCTGAACAGTGCATTCGGGCCGTCCAAAAGTGTATTGGACGGCCCGGATCAAAACCCGCTCTCTCCTCTTCTCTCTCCCCTTTCTCTCTCCAAATCCGGACAGTCCAAACCCAAAATGGATGGCCGGATGTGCGTGCACCAGGTCTGTCCAAAACCGAAATGGGCGGCCGGTTGTGCCTGCACGGGTGCCACGTGTGGTACCCGCTCGGCACAAACTTCTCCAAAACTACACTAGGCATCTATCTCTGCAGACTGCAGCTTCCGCATAGTTAGTCACACAAACAAAGGATTTGATCATACACAAACACTTTAGTAAATATAACAAATTTCTGTAAACAAGTCAGACCTAATAAATAAAAAACAATCAAACGGGAAACCTAATCTAATAGATGTCACTGGAACAAAATGAAAAACAAATTACTAGTATATTTTAATTTCTGCGGTTAATTTCAGACAACCCTGCACCAGAAATCATGCAACATTATCAAATAAAATTCAAAGATAACTTCTCCACATATACTGTAGCTTACCAAAAAGCCAACCATCCAAATTTATCAATCATAACCAAAAATCATCTCAAATTCCACCCTAAAAGAAGAAGCAGAAGAAGAAACCCAATTCACCACCAAACCCAATTCAACCTCCTACCAATCTCGAAAGAAACAAAAGCATCAATGCAAGCATACTGTACCTGTGAAGGGTACAAATAATCAGTATCCCACATACTCATCGTAACCCTCCTCGGCTTCACAACCTCCAATCCCAACACCAGCCTCGCCAAAACCGTCAACCCCGCGTTCCTCAAATCCCAAACGCCGTAACCCTCCGCCGCCAACAACCTCAAGTCAACGGTATTCGCCACCGACAGACCATAGTCGCGCGTCAATTTCTCCACGTCTTTGTCGATACCCACGCCGACGAAGGTGTACGACGGGTTTGAGAGGAAGTTAAAGAGGGATAGAGGGATGTAGGGGGAGTAGAGAAGTTGGAAGATAAGACAGCGGCGGCCGACGCAGAGTTGGAGGGTGGCGACGGGGTTTTGTTGGTTGCGGAAGCGGTTGGGGCGCCACTCAACGTCGAGGCCGACGATCAGGGAGTGGAGGCGGCGGTGGTGGATGGACTCGATTTGGGAGATCCAGGAGTCGACGAAGGAAGGGGTGTGGGTGACGAGGGTGTGGATTCTGTGGTGGTAGAAGTTGACGTTGTAGAGGTTGTGGGTGTCGAAGGGTAACTGGTAGTCGTCAATGCTGATACTCATGGTTAGCGAGTGTTTTTGGACCCGGGGAAGACGAAGATCCTGTGAGAATGTTTTCGGAAGGGAGGGAAAGAGAAGAAAACTGCGAAAAGGCGGTTTCCGCGCGGTATCGGTCTACTCGAGCCCCTCTCATCCGGGCTTGATGCCCTAATCTTCCATTTTATGATCCTTACATGGAGCGTAAATTTGTTCACCCTTGCCTAATTATTGAAAGTGAATCACTCTAATTATTGGAAAAAGTATGGGTTCTACTATCCGTTCCTTCGTCCGACACGAAGATCGGTCTCTACTTTAATATTCGTGGGCTTTCACAAAAATATTTTATTTTTAAGCTTTGATCATGTATGGGATAGTAACAGAACGAAGGCAAAGTAAAAAAGATTTAACATGCAACAATGTAGAAAGATGTTCTATTGAGGACTCCCTTAAAAAATCCTCCGTGAGGCGACCACCCCTTTTTTATTTTGGACAATTTCCGATCCAAAAAGTCTCAATGTGTTTAAAACATGTTTTCCAATCCGAATTTGCGAGGAATCACAAAAAACAAAATACCCGAAAGGCTTCATCCGAGCGGTTTTTCATAATAACCGTACATATATAATTTATCGAAAAATGCTCGAATGAAGCCCTTCCGAGTATTTGTTTTGGACGAATCCTGCGGTGACCCTAAATATCATGTTTTAAAAATTGGAAATCCCAAAAAAAACAAACCCGATCCATGAGGTCCCAAATTACGAGTTTATATAGTCGAACTTAGTAGAACGGGATCCCAACAATGTATATGTCATGTAGATATAAAATGTGACACGTGAAAAATATATGAAGGATTTTACCGAAAATAACATGGAAAAGAATTGTTATGTCATTACTGATGTCAACTCGTGCACAGTAGTGGTGCGCACTAGTTGTTCCAATTGGTACAACTCTGATTCTTGTTTGATTTTTAAAATCTAGTTTGAGACTAATTATTATTTTAGTATTTTATTATGACTAAGGAATTACTCCCTCCGTCCGGATTTGTTGGTCCATTTTGGGGATTTCAATTTTTTTTCCATTACATTTTGAGTTTGTTAATTACCTATTTTATCCTCAATCCCTCCATTTAATACTCCCTCTATTCCAATTTCATAGTCCACTACGAAACTACGTGAAATTTTCAAACTAAAAAATAATGTAGTTACAAATTTTTTTTTATTTATCAATATGGATCTTGTTTGATAAATCTTATTGAGAACTTTAATACAGTGCAAAAAAAAATTTCAAAAATGTAAACACATTCTTCAAAAAGAATAGTTTTTGAGTTGTTATTTTAAGTTTTAAAAAAGGGGCAAAAAAATAAATTTTTCAACTTTATTCTTTGTTTGATTTTGAAAATAGTTTGAGACTAAATTATTTTAGGACCTGAAAAGTATGTTTGTGAACTAACAAATCCGGATGGAAGGAGTAACTCTTTTGATGAATTTATCCGTTTTTAGTTAAACTGACTTTTAGAAGAAGGCCAAAGGAGCAACATTGTGATTAAAAACAAGAAGTAACAGAATAAATGGGGCCAACTTTCACCCGTAAATACCATAGGAGGTGGTTGTTAAAAATTTTGAGATGCCAGAAAAGGACTGGTGCACGTGAGTTGGCATTCGTTCGCACGAGTCGTGCTCCTGCTTTATTTTTTTGAAAAAATTATTTTACCAAAATTTAACCCTGGTCTTCAGCACATTTCCAGTATAATGAACTAGAATGAGGGTCCCCTCAAGGGTCAAGTACCGTGACCCTAAGTTTCATTTTACCTCTAAAATGCTTGAATGAATGCTCCTTAATCTTTATCTTGAAGGTGGTTGATGCTTGGGTAGATTTGAGACTTGGAGGTATGACCCACAGGAGATGTTCAGAACCTAGAATGGCTAAGCAAAATGGATGACATGCATGGAGTTTGGGATTTTTAGGACTTTTGGACTTGATTTTTTTGAGCTTTGGAAAGTGATTTTGAAAGAAAGAGCATGGGGAGTAGTAGAAATAGTAGTTGGCACATTTTTAAGGAGTAGGAGGGGGTATATATAGGTGCGGGAGGGTTCAAAGTGGGGTTTAGAAAGGGTTAATTAAAGAGCTAAAAGGGGTTCTAAGAACATGGAAACAGGTTTAGGGAAGCAAAGACACCTAGCTAGCTAGCTTCAGAGAATCGAATAACATTATCAAATTCGTCTGCAAGATTCTTGTATGGACTTTGAAGTGTAAGAATCAACTTGTGCGCACCAACTGAGACCCGTGCACACGAGTTCAATGTGCGCACCAATGCAATGCTGGCCTTTTGGTAATTTTGGTGGTGATGTTGGTGTATAGGGTTTTGAAGTTGGTGCACAAGGGTTGATTTCAAGGTTAATATTCATGGTCCTTGTGAGCTTTATTTCAAGCATGATTGCGGTATTTCGACCTTATCTTCATCATCGGAGAGGTTGTTTAGACTGTGGTTTGAGAATTGTAGAGGGCCTAAATTGGGGTGTCTACACAAGGTTTTGTAAAAGCTTTTCCCGTTTGATTAGATGTTATCACACTACGTGGGTATAGTTGTTGACATCAAGGGAATAAGCGAAAACGTATTTTGGGCAATGTGTAGTACTAGTATTGTGAGTAGCTCAGAGAAAAGACACGGGTAAAGCTGTGGTGACTCTGATTGCTAGAGAAAAGACCCGGGTGAAGCCGTGGTGATTGCTAGGGAAAAGACCCGGGTAAAGCCGAGGTGACTCTAGCGCTTATGGTTATTCAGGGAAAGGACCCGGGAAAGCGGAGGTGACTCTGATTGCTAGGGAAAAGAACTAGGTAAAGCTGAGGCGACCTTAGGGCTTGTCGACTTAGAGAAAAGACCAAGCATGGCCGAGGTGATTCTAAGGGTGGTGTTCAACCCAAAGGACCTGGCAAGAAAAAATATCTGAAAATCTATAATGGGGGTTACAATTCTCATTTTGATGGAACACCTCTATTTGTTGCCTATTGTGCAATATTGTGAATCACGTTCTATACCGGCTGGTACGTATTGGATTTTGCGTAAAACCGGTAACCTATCCCCCAAATTCCGTTCTGGTTTAAATATCAGTGGTTATTGGAGCATACTAGACTTTCTGAAAAATCTCAGCCGAGATGACGTTACCACTGATTTTGTCCGGTACACTTCACCTCTTGGGATCTCTGCATATACTTCAAAAATGAAGCCACGAATGGTACTTGTACGCACTGGTACAACCCTGTGGGGCTCGCTTCTCCGGTGCAACACTTTGAACCTTATGGGACGGGCAAGTAGGAAGGAATTGATATTGGGGATTCGCCTGAGAGACCTGCACAAGAAACGCCCGTGTTAGCGCCTCGCCCGGACGGTGGTGGTCCGGGAAGGCACTCCGACGGTCTATTAAGTCGCCGGCGGGGAGAAATATAGCTGAAAAAGTAAGAAATGGTTCTTTTTAGGGTGAGAAGTCCTTTAAACATGTGGGGGAGCTCCCCTTTTATAGGTGAATGGAAGCTTCCCCACTACGCTAACTGTGCCTCCCACGCGCCGTCCTTTCCTGACTAAGCACATGGGCCAGCCATGATTACTTCACCGCTCCGGCTGACGTCACCCTACTTGCCCGTCTATGCTCTCAACAATTCTCGGATATCCCCTGGTCCGTCACGTGATCCGCCAGACGCCTCGAGCGCAACGTCCTGAAGCCGCCTGACATCGTTTCAATCCCATCTGTCACTTGTCAAATCACCACCTACCCCTTGCAAAGACGGCTATATCGGTCCTCGGCGGCACCTCTTTCCTTCGGCCAGCATCCTCAGCCCTCGGATCAGCCCACACTTCGGTTCTTACCCCTCGGCGGGTAACTTTCAGCTAGGAAACTACATGACCTAGCCGACGTCTCAAGGCGTCCTTCAGGGCGGTTATCCGTATCCCCTCGGCAGAGTCCACAGCCCCTCCGACCGTGTACGCTCTGCCGAGGAGACGTCCCGCCGAAGCAGTATTTGTTGAGAGGCCACCGGGGGCGTAGCCGAGAGGTTGACTCCCACTATGAGCCGAGGGGGATGACGTTTACCGAGTCGTAGTTGACCCCTATGGGATCTTTGGACCTCGGCTGCTACAAACCCCTAATCCTTCTGATTTGTGTCTCCGATCTCTGATGAACAAATTTTAACTCCTCCCGATCTGTGTAACTTGTTGTTCAAGGATTTCATGGACTGTAAAATTGAAATGGATGAAGAAATGAGGAGAGGTGGAGATTGTGGTGGGCGATTTTGGTTCAAACGGAGGATTTGGGACCTTTTGTGTTTCAAATGTAGAAGAAGATATGAGACATGGAGAGAGAGAGAGAGAGAGAGAGAGAGAGAGAGAGAGAGTAAATGCAGCTGTTTCTCACTTGTTTGGTGGAGGCTTACAACTGTTTGACACTTTGACTAAAGAGTGAAGAAGTATTTTGGTCCATTTACTTGTTCATTGTGTAATTCCATTATAAATTAGTTATAGCACGTCACACTGTAAATCTATATATATGTAATTACGTGTTTAGACTTAATTTCTGGACTTATGTCTGTTGTCTAATTGTTGGATATGGGTTTGATGAAAATGAAATAAATGATATTTGAAAAAATTTCGAGTTGTAATTATATGCAATAGTATTAGTACCGCTAAATCTAAAACGGTACCTAGTACCAGCCGGTATGAGTACCGTACTGTACCAGTATGAAAAACGGTACTTAAGCCGATACGGGATTAAGACCCTTGCTATTGTGTCGATATTTGTTTGTTAAACTGGTTAGCTGCCAATTCTAGCCAAGGGGTGTCACGGGGTCCCAAAATGCCCAGTTTATTGTTACTCATAAGACGTTAACATTGAAATGAAAATTTGACAATGGGTGATGGTGGAAGCGAATGTGAGATTTAGAGAAACAGTAGGGTTCGAGTCTCTCTAAACTTCCAAGGTTGTATTGATGTCGTTAGCTTGCCTATAGTTCGAATATCTTTATTTTTAGAAAGATTTCATTCGCATTCATAAACTTCCATGCATATAGAGGTGTTGTAGATTTTTCTATTGGATGAAATGATTGCTCATCCCTTTTATTTTTAGGTACAACTCAAGAAGCATGATTGGAGTGCTTGGCATGTATGGCGTGACATATTTTGAGAGCTTCATTTATTAAGCTATTTCATCATCTTTTTAAATCTTATTTTTGGGAAATGAAATTGTAACTTAAATCATCCACTTTTGACTTACTAGGAAATGTAAACTTGTTAACTTATGCTTTCTCTTTATTAATTATGGTACCTCATTTGAAATAGTATGTTAACTATTCTCTCGTGAATTCCATTGTGTCAAGTGTTATCAGAGCAATAATTTTTCTGGCTCGATGGTGTCGAACAAAGTAGATGACACACCCAGTGACGTTGCTCATGAGGTTGCTGATATAAGGGCGACGATGGAAGAACAACTTGTCGAGATTCGTGAATCACAGACTAATTTCCAAACGTAAATCCGTGAAACGCTACGGCTGATGACTCTTCGCCTCGACCAAGGACCAGGAAGGGTTGAAGAGAATCTCGCGGTGGGCACTGCCCAACGCCGTCCTCTTAACTAAAATCGGGCATGCGCGATGGTATTTGCCCAACGTCATCCCCGTAATCAGATTGTAGTTGGGACACGCCTAGCTAATTGTGTGGATAACAAAGAAGAATCAGAAGCCGGATCAGAAGGCCTTCTACCAAGGCGACCACAACAATTATTCATAGATTTGTGTGAAGGTGGATCTTCCCATGTTTAGCGATAATCTACATATTGAGGAATTTTTGGACTGGGTTCCAAAGGTCGAGCGATTCCTTGATATGATCGGAATTCCAAAATCAAAGAGGGTAAAGATGGTCGCTTTCAAATTGAAAAGTGGCGCGCAGTTTGGTGGGACCAATTGTAGGTGAAATGACGAGGCAGGAAAGGAATCTGTGCGAACATGCCGCAGGATGAAACAATTCTTGATGGACAGGTTTTTACTTCCTGATTATGAACAACACCTTTTCCATGCCTATCAGAACTATAAACAAGGGACCTAGTCTGTGTTTGACTACACAGTTGACTTTAATCGACTGGCTGATAGGTTTGCAGACGGTCTGGTGTGTGGATGAAGCCCATAACCTGGCATAGAAGGCTAAGCGGTTGGAGCGTGACTGCAAACCAACATACTTAGGATATCGCCGTAACACAATAGAATCGTCCATTCCACCTGCTGATAGGGAAGTCGACGTTTCAACCAAAGGCTGCAGATGGTGGTGAAGCAAAAATGGGGGTGGCAACCAGGCAAGTAGTACTGAATAAGCAAAAAGTGGTGTTCTCGTTCAACTTTTAGTTCTGCTAGAGCAAGTGAGACCTACTGCTACTTTGCCATTGTCAGTATCTTTATGAATGCCTACATTCACACACCTCTCTTTCCTCCCTTTCGAGGTTTCCATGTCGCACTTTGTTACCATGCTAGGTGCTTCCACCACTTTGCTCGATTGTAGCACTGTTGTGGCTACGATGTATCTAGAGGAACCCCTGTCCCTCCTTGTGCCTTGTATGTGACTTGCAACTATATTAATGATAACATGTGTCTTAATTTGTTTTATATATCTTAGGAGTTTATGATTTTTCCTTTGAAGTCAACAAAGTTCCTTCTTAGAATGCTTTCTGTTAGAATTCGGGGTGTCCCATGGTTTCTGTTCCGAACGGTTCGGTTCTCAACCCGAACCGCTCATAGCAGATTATCGTTTTTAAGATCCGCAACCGTCCGTGGGTGACATACAGATGGGTCGGTTCGGTTACGGATTTGACGGATCAGGTGACATAGGGATCCACAAGCGTTTTTTTTATACAGTTTGTCCACAGGTTCGTCAGTTTTAACCGAACCCGGCCCAACTCGAACCATAACCGCAACCGCCAGACAAATATTTCTTGAGCCGCAACTATCTGTAACATACCTTGGGTGAGTTCGAATAGTCGAGTTGAGCAGATCGGGTGATCCGTTAGGCACCCCTAGTTAGAACAAGATGAATAGTTCATTCCTTCCATGGCTTGTCTTGATGCATATATTGGCAGAAGTCTCTTTAGATTTTATGGCATTTTCCTAACTAGTGGCTTCTCCTTTGCAGCACATATCCTGTTATATCTATACTCTTTCCTTAATACAAGAAGCAAATCAAGGCCGTTTGAGCAGAGTCGGCTCATAGATTTCAGAGGCCTAAATCAAACTTATTAAACGAGGCCCACCCTATATTTTGCATACAAAAATTGGCCAATAAAGAGTCCTTATAAAAACTATTACAAAAGATTTAACATTACAAATGCACACATATAGTTATCCAAAAATATACAACCGCTACAATATGGCAGATTTTCCAGTCAGAGATCCTTGACTGGAGGGTTTTTTGGTGTTTTGAATGTTTAAAAATTGTTTTTGCAAAATCCGAATTGTTCAATGTGTTTAAAAGGTGTTTTTAAGGGCCCCTGCGAGAAATCATCAAAAAAAAAAAAAAACAGGGAAGACCTTGATCCAAGCAGTTTTTCACAAAAACTGTATATGGATCGTCGAAAAAATATCGGGAACGTGGAGTCTGGAAGTCCGGAGTCCGGACTAGAAGCGGAGCTACTACAATATTTCAAAATCTATCATTTGAACATTTGTTGTCTCGCACTTTTAGCGGCAAATGTACTAATTAATTCTTCATAATCAAGCATCTTCACCATATTCAAATTGGGCTATTTTTTGTATGGAGGGGTTACACAAAAATTATATTGGGCATAGTATATATATGTAGGGTTCCTAACTAATTGGGAACCCTAAAATTTTGGTTTTTTGGTGGGCCTAAATCCCAGGGTTCTTAGGATTTGTGGGTAAGCCGGCTCTGCGTTTGAGTAGTTGGGGCTTACTTCCTTGGGTGTCATTAGTGCTGTGGTGAAGGTGCTCTATCCTGCTGATATTGCTTTTTTGTGTCATATATGCATGCTCGTGTATATATATGAGTGTGAAACATTATGATCACTGGAAGTGTCAACATGAGAACCTCAAGCCAGGATCAACACAGAGGCAAATCCTTTTACCTTTACAATTTGCTCCCTCCTCAATCTTGAATCCAAGATTAATGCTGCATTCCAAGACTCAACAGTTTATGTACATAAACTATGCTACTCTGTGACATAAACAAATGCTACAACGTTTCTTACCAAAATCTAGAATCAAACACACGGGCATAAAACTCGTACAAAGCACGAGGCCCCAAACCTTTTTAAAAAAAAAAAGAAAAAAAAAGGAAGATACATATCTATATCCACAAATTTAAAATATATCAATACCGAAGCACAACAATTTAAATCAACATAGTATATAATTTGTGGAGGAAATGATTTATGAATGAAAGTTTTAATTGATTTTTCTCAATAGCATCCCTCTCACCATCGAGAGAAAAATCAAAACTCAATGCAATTGCATCCAATTACCACGACATTGGGTAGCTATCAAATAACCTTTTTACTGGTTCACCGTATTCAAGGTCTCCTTAAACTATATACACCATATTATTTTATAGTAGCCCATAGAAGTAGCAATTAGCATGCACAACTGTGTACATGATCAGAATTCATTGAGAGGATGTAATGTACAAAAGCTAGCGATGATAAACCGACCCATAAGCAGCTCACAAAAGCAGACACCTGCACTGGTTAGCACATCTGAGAGGAGAGAACCCTCGTTCATGGATCATTCCAGATTGATTACCGCTCAGCAAACATGCTTATGCCTCTAAACTTGTTCGCAACAGCTCTTATCCAAGCTGCGTCTTTATTGCTATATGCATAACTGATGCTAGAAGCCAACACGACAAAACCCTCGTTCTCCCCCTGATTGGCATCGCCTTTTGGAGCTTGTTGCACTGGCTGTACAATTATAGAACGAGTCCCGTTGGGCAGTATCTCCCAAATTTCAGAATCTGAAACATCAAAGAATCATTCAATCATGCATATCTATGATCAGTTTGTTAAAAACAGAGAAGCTAACTCCCATTGTCAGGACAATTTCCCATGGCAAAGATCTATAAGAATGTTCAATTGTCCCCTACCTGTACTCTGAGGGAAATAAAGCGTGTCCTTTAGATCAGAGAAGCCCATCCGCTGTATCTGTTTCTGAAACCATCCAAGTGCATCAACTTTTGATACATCTCTAGGTGTGTTCCAATAGCCACGTACGCACAATGCATCTTGAACTAATATAAGCTACAATATTGGGAAAGTTAACATACCAAAATGTAACGAAACCTTGACAAAAAAGTAAACTAGTCACGTATTTTGGGCTCTACTAGGGAAAGAACGACTTTCTTATTAGGACACTCATAACCCATTGACAGTGTAATCAGTTCCAAATGACAACAGTAAAAGCATGGGCATACCACAGATATGCTGTTTGTGTTGCGCAATAGAACATAAGTTCCCCAGGCCAAATCCTCCTTGACATTTTCTGCAATATTCTGTGACATGACAAAGATTTGCTCAGCACTGTCAGGGACAGTCACTTGATCCACTGGAGTCGCACCCTGAACAATTTCCCAACGAGAGTTATAATTTATATAAAATATAGAGCACGCACTTGAATAGGAAGAGTTTCTACTACTGGCCTACTGCAGAAACAGGCAATGCAACTATGCAAGTTCCAGGGTTTGTATTCGTCAATCCGAATAAGCTGTAATGACTACACGAGTAGGTTTCCTCTTTTTCAAATTCAAGCTGCTGACTTCCAGAGTCTATGATTAAAAAAAAAGCTGTCTATGACCATTTCGTGTCCTAAATCTGTGAGAAGGTTCAAGTACTCTGAAAAATCAGTTTAAAGACACTTGCAACAAAGCACAATATCAAGTTTGGACAAATAATACTGACTCTAAACAAGGATTTTTTTGCAGGTGCAAATTCATCCAGGTTCTCATCCAACTGGGAACTCACCAGCCCAAATAACCAGTCAAAAGAACCATGCGTTTGCAGATATATCACCAAACCTCAGTAAATAGACCAGCTAAACGAAGGGGGAAAGTGGATTATAGGAGCCATGCAATTGGGACACAAGGCCTGATTTTTAAAAAAATTTCAAAAGCTGAAGCATTGTTCTCTATTTGGCATTCCAAAAAAAAAAAAAAAGTCAAGAAATACAAATGGCAACGATAAAGCTCAATTCATCCTTTAGAGCATAAGAAAATACAAATCTATGCATCAAACAGAGCCTAATGCAATAATTTGGTTACATTCAGTTGTTTGGCATTCCCCCCCTTATCCCTTGAAAACAAGAAGGCCAAGGATTTAACCTTGAGAAATTTCCCGAGGTACGGAAGTACAATAGAGAATCCAGCCAAAGAAAGACCCAGAGCCTCTGATCTCTACACAAGAAGATAAAATTTCCTGAAAAATAGAAAACTAAATTCCACCAATCAGTATCTTAGACAAGAGTAAGCTCACAAGTTGTGCTGGTGTGGGGGTTGTTGAATTTGATCCTGCAAAATGGTTCAATACCAGAAGTGAACCAAAAGCATACCCAATCCATCTAGGCAAGTACGACTCATCCAATCCAGGTATTCCTAATAACACGCAAAGAAGTTAGATGTAAACACAGAGAGAGAGAGAGAGAGAAGCCGCCCGCCGGGGGGTGTTTCTTACCGAAAGTGAATCGGAGAACAGAGAGGTTGAGTTGCCGTTGATCTGCAGTTGTACTTTGAGAATTGTCGAGACGAGTGCACGAGATGGTCGACAACTTTCTATTTGCTTTTCTATTGGAACGAATTTCAAAGAGTAACAATGGATTCAAACAGATGCCACTCATCTTCCTTTCTTCCTGCTGTTTGGGAGATGAGAAAATGGTCGGTTCATACATGGCTTTAACGATAAAAAAGGTTCACCAGAGCAAATTACTACTCCATCAGTTGCTTCACACCCAACTCAAACAAATATTGAGCAAAGTTGTAAAGAAAAAGTCACCTTTTACATCTTATTTTAGCTAGTCACTTGTTAAACTCTTATAACGTCTAACTCTCTAGTCTCTACTCTATCTTTATCCTATTTAAATACTACTAGATAATTGCATGTGCCTAAAGGCAAATCATAAAATCAATCGACTCCAACCTAAACTAACCACAATACATCAACCAACTCGATCTCCACTCAAAAAGGACTTTCTAGATACAATTCAGGCAAATTTTGTCCTATTGAAAAAAAACATTATTATCCGACTGATAAGTTAAAAGGGTAACAAAAGTCATTTTAAAGTCCATTGACACTTACGCTCTTCAACTAAGAGTCTAACCAAAAAAAGAAAAACAAATCAATTGTTCTGAAGTCACTGGGTTGCATGACGTGCAGCATCATAAGGATGTCAAGTTGAGTGAGTGAAAAGACGATAACATTCACGAAATATCATGAAGCCATGAAATATAATATTATAAACTTATCTTTCGATTGGTTTTGGACCTGAATCACATGATTCACATCACAGGTAAAACCCAAGGCCAATGTGAAAAGCATGGATGAAACCTTACACCTTCAGTTGTTGGCCCAGACTTTAAGGGTGGACTATGTTTTCCTAACTCTACAATCTTCTCAACTAAAGAATAAATGAATTGTTGGCAACTTTCTGCTCCGCACAGAAAGAAGTCACAAAAAAACAAGATCACAGTACTAAGGCATTTATCTAACTCATTTTGAACGTAACTATGTGGTTTGGGAAAACACGGCAGTAAATTTTTACTTATGGGATTCAACATCTTGTCCTTAACTTTGTACTCACACAACTTTGTTGAAAGTAAGGGTTTCTATAACATCATTTGATTGGCTACTACCGTTTTCATATTTGACGTGCAGCTTAAGGATAAACAAAAATAAGAGAAAAGAAGTGTGCTCACTTGAATTAGACTATTAAACATTAAACGAATTTCTCTCTAAAACTTAACCGAGGGCCAAGTGAAAGGTGAGAAATGAACTATTCAAAACAAATTCTTCTTTCATTTGAAGAAAAGATGGATATACTTGATTTTCAAAGTTGGCTTTTGTATTTACTTGTATATCCTCCTTCCTTAGAGAGGTTTCAGAGGGAGGGGGCAGAGTGTACTTGAGAATAATGCAGCCGTAAAAACAACAGCATCAACACATTCTCACAAATTCATTTGGATTCCCACAAGCATAAACACGAACAAAAAGAGGGAGGCGCAGAGTGTGGTTCTCTGCTAGAGTGATTGAAAAAGTAGATGAGACAACAAAGGAAGGCGTCACCTGAGATGCCCAATAGTGTTAGCTGCCGCTTGCTAGAGTGATTGGGGAGTGTTACATCAAGCTAATTTAGGACATTGAGTATCAATCCTGCAGAATAGATAAGGTTCTATGTAAGAGCTTTGTTCCAGGGTGCAAATGAATTGGAATGTGAACTCTGTGCTGTGTAAAATAGGCCTATTCCACCATTCACATGCCAGTCACAGCATATTCCACAATCCACATTCAATAGAGTTAATTTTGTGTTCTTGACAAAAAAAAAAAAAAAGGACACAGGATATATGCTTTGAGTCTTTGACAATGTGTTGGAACAAAGAACAACCACAGCCATATTATGCGACAAAAAACATGCAGACATAATAATTTCCAAATTGATATGGTCATTCTCATGACCCTTCTTATGAATATAATACCCAAATAGAGTAACCCACCAATCATACCAGGATAAATTAAAAGAAAAAAACATGAATAGAGAAAAGAAAGTTTGAGACCACTATTTAACAATAGCTAATCGGGTGTGGACACACCTTGCCTTCCTTGAGGGTCTTCTTTTATTATGAATAGAGATTTCTCATAAGTCACAAGTCCGCAACAAATGACATGACTAGCAAAAATAAGTAAAATCAACAATCAAAAAATAAAATAAAATGTTAAAGTCACTGTTTAACCACCAAAGGGGTTTCAAACAGAATTGGAAATCATTGATAAAATGGAATGAGAGAATTAGCAGAAATTATTGGAATTATGAAGCATGAAATATAAAATTGCATTAGAAATCGTTAGGCATCAGAAAATGACAACCAAAGGATATTGTATCGTACGTTTGAGTCAAGAAACCAAAGGAAATTATAGAGTACAGGAGAGAGGTTTCAAACTTCCATTTTGTAGAACTGAGGATCCTTGGGTGAACTTAATCGCAGCCTATCAAGAGATGACACGTACAACAATTTTGAATGGTAGAACAACTACTCATCTCAACCTACTTATATCCCATTGAGCTACGTGCACCATATTTCTATCTATGAGACAAACACAACACATATGGACACTATAAGAAGCTCTTTCAATTACAACACCGCCGATGGATAGACAATAAAGCAAAGAGAAATCATACCCGCCAGTAAACATGCGCGTAAAAGAAATTGATTGCACGTAAATTGTCAGACTTCTACTTGTGATAAAGTTACATGAGAAATAGTAAAGTTGCTACATATGATTTTGATTTCGTGATCAAATCACAGTGTTTTAGGCATCTCTACATATGATTTTGATTTCGTGATCAAATCACAATGTTTTAGGCATCTCAAAGTGATGGGAACCAACTATATGAGAAGTATGAAAAATAGCCCAAATGGAAAAACCTAGTGCCCAGCCCTGCGTTGCACGAACCGGAGCGGATGCGGGGATGGAAGCGGGAGCGGGTGCGGGGAATCGGAGGCACCTAGAAGTTCCCAAAGTTGGGAGCACTAAAGGAGAGTATATAGATCCTAATTAAAGGAAAAGTGTACATATTGAATAAGATATCCTAATTAAGATATCTTTAAATACTCAACCATTGAAGGAAAAGTGTACATATTGAGAATTTTCCCAATCTTAAAGGGTAAAATTTTTGGAAGTAAGATATTTTCAATTTCCAAAACTTCTTGACTCATGACTTTCATATTCTTATTTTCACACCCTTAAAAGTATGAGAATAATTGCTTTAGTGGCCTGATAAGCTCCCATACTAGTTAGAAGTGAGCTCCCGTCTTGAGGGGAGCGAGCTCCCGTCAAGCTCCCATCTTGGGAGCGCCGATTCGAGCTCCCGACTTGGGAGCACACCCATTTTAGAAGGATCCTGCAACTAAGGCCCAGCCAATGAAGTGCTATTAACCGCAGGGAGCGCAGCAACCAAGGTGCATCTTATCATATCATATAGAAAGAAGTGAAGCGTTGCGATTCATATTACCGGAAAAGAGAAATCGATAATCGGCGGGCAACAAAGAAAGCGCCTATCGGCGCAAGCAAGCGATGGGTCCCACCAATACCAGGTCCACCAGTTCTACTCTATCTCTCCGCAACAGACAACGCTATCGGAAAAAATGTGATCCATAGTTAACTCGAACCCGAGAATCCTGAGATTCAGAGGGCAAACAACATCCATTCCCAAAAAAAGAAATAAAATCAAAGAAAATCCAATTACATCAATAAAGACAGCACAATCACATCAATAAAGCACCAAGTAGGAAGATCTATTGAAAGAAAAGACAGAAGATAAAGATATGAATTTCATCAATGCCATCAAAGAAGGCTAAAGAAAATCAATCTCATAAGCCAAGTACAATCCATTAGAAGCTATCACCATAAAAAAAAAATCCAGGGGAACCAAAGCAAATGGCCATAGAAAATACTGATTCAAAGAAATGGGGAACCATCAATTTAGATATTCATACGCACATTGCAACCACTATTAAGCATTTTAAAGATAGAGCGGGAGATAGTCACCATGAAAAGCTACTTCAGTCTTTTATGGTCTGATCACAAGAGTTACGCCTGAAAATCAAGAGCAAAAAATAAAGTTTGTTAGAAAACCCAAGAAAAATAAAACATTACCTCCATTTAGATTACAATTAACCGCTCAAAAAAACCCAAGAAAAATAAAACATTACGACCACTTAGATTACAATTTACAACTGGGGAAAAAAAAAAAAAAAAGGTGAAGGAAAAAAAATTTGCAAAGAAACCAAGACACTAAAGTAATTGGAGATACCTACCAAACCTTACTGCATTGGGGGAGGAAGTGAAGGAAAAAGAAATTCACAAAGAGAAATCAAAAAAAAAAAAAAAAAAATTCCAAAGGCTAAAACCCAGTCAAATCCTGATTAATGACGATGGGCTGAGCTACAGTTAGGGTCTGCAATTCAGTTCAATAGTGACAAACTCATTATCCCGTAATCAACAACCAGCATAAGTAGATAATTCACAGTAAATACGAAGAGCTCAATTTTTTCTGTACCGTCAAAATACTAAATAAATGGGCAAAGAAAGCAATTACATATTGAATCATACACGCTTCAAAACACATAGTTGAAGAAGCTGAAAATTCACCAGCCGATTTGCAGAATAAGGCACATGCGGTGGTGTCACGTAGGAGGTTGCCACGACTGCGGGATAGGAAGCAGAGGCGGTTGGAGGAGGAGAGAGAGAGATGAGAAAAAGATAAACTGCTCTGGTGGAGCAGGAAACGAAGCTACGACAACAATCTGATTCCGAGTGATCTCTACCGTTCAAACAAAAGGATCCATACCAAATTCATACTATTAACTAGAGGCGTGGAAGTCGGATTTTGACCAAAGCGTTTCTACAAAAGTATCCGGCTTATTGTTTGATCGTGTGTGTATTGTATTACTCCCTCCGTCCCTTAAAGTTAGACACTTTCGGGAGTGCGTACCATTTTTAAATTGCCTATATCTTTCAATTTATAACGTTTTATGTGATTTTCAGAACTTTGTTTAAAAGAACTAATTGAAATCTATCAAACGAGATCTATATTGCTTATATAAAACATTACAGATTAAAAGAAATAATTAATTTTTTCATAGGGCTGGAATAGTGAAAGTGTCTAACTTTAAGGTACGGAAAGAAATAAGCTATCTTTAGTAAATATTTAAGCAATGTATTGTTTCAAATTGCATATAATCAAATACTTTCATGCTAATGCCGTTGTTGCCGCCGCCGCCTCTTTTTTCATGATCTAGTACCTAAGTACTCTTTTTCCGCTGATTGTCACTATGAACTTTCAATATGATGTGAAATCATGTAAAAGAAAAAGAAAAAGTGTAATCACTCAAAAGTTTATAATTTTGAGGATAATTTTGTGATGTCCTACAGTCCTACCATTATCACCCAATAATGGGAACTTTTTTTTTTCATTCATTTTTTTAAAAATTTAACAATGAACTTAACCCACGTATTAGCATAGTATAAAACACAGCAATATGGAATAGAGTGAGATATCACATTGAACAATTAAATTTGTCCTTTCTCTAATCCAAGAGGACCATCCTCGATCACTGACTGACTTATACACAATTACACATAGATGTCATTGAACAATAAATTTGCGTGTGCTCTAATAAAACACATTTCAAATTTTGATAGTAGTATTTTTTCAGATAGTGTGCCCAATACCCTTTTTATTTTATTTTATTTTATTTTATTTATTTTTTATTTTATTTTATTTTATTTTATTTATTTATCAAATTTCGACTTACAAACGCATCGTATAAATGTCCCTGCCTCTAAAGTGGAATTTCAAAAGCATTACATGTAAAAATTGAAACTAAATAGTCAACGTGAACTGGCAGAAGGAAAACCGAAGATTAAACGCTGGTGAAATTTGGGACTGATTTAACTCTGCGTGCAAATAGGGGTTGTATTAGTTTAAAAAACTAATTTAGCAAATTAAAAATAGGTCTTGCTAATGCGTGCCCAATGTGTACACAATAAGCACACAAACAAACAAACAAAAACAACACATACTTCAATACACATTTTACACTTTTCAATAAACTTTCACATATCCCTATATATTTTTCACACTTTTTAATACACTTTTTCAACCTTAAAAATAGAGGAGTAAAGGTACCTTATGTGCGCCAACCCTTCTCAGAACTGTTAAAAAAAACCTGTGCTTTTGTCAACTCTTTAATAAGTGGTCTCTTGGATTTAGGGGGTGTTCTACTAACAAAAAACTATTTTTTCTAAAAATTGAGACAGGTCATTCCCTCGCAATACATCACATAAAAAACCGTAAAAAACCAGTTTATTCAAAAAACTAGCTTAGTGGAACACCCCCTTAGTGGAAACGGTAGATTTAACTGTTAGAGTTGTGGGATGGGTGGTGGATGGAGACAGCCATGGATTGTCGAAGTTTGCAGAGGAGGGAAATAACTGCTTAGACTTGTTCAATTGGCTTTATTTATAAGTGGGATAATGTGCATGTGTCATGTTACTTCTTTGCCTTTACAGTTATTTGTGCAAAGGCAAATTAACATGTAAATTAGTAATTTTTTCTGTGGCGGTTTGGGAAGGGAGAAAAGTGAGTCAGCCTAAAAAACTACTCCACTCCAAAGTGATGCTCCCCGTTATATAATAGAATACATGATGGGAATCGCATAATTTTTTTATTTTTTTGAAATCTCAATCCATATATATAGGCCAGGATGAATCCTTAATCAAAACAGATTCAAGAGCGTGCGGAATACAACCCAAAACAAGCAAAATTTTCCTATCTAGACATTGGGATGCTATCCAGTGAGTTGCTCTATTGGCTTCCCTCCTACACCACGTGAAAGACCATAGCTCCGAAATGGCCCAAATCCTAATATCTTCCACGAGGGCAGCTATTTCCCAAGGGTACTCCTTTTTTCCCCATTCACACAACTAATCAAGTTTTAGCAGTCAGATTAAAAAAATAACCCCCTTAACATTCTGCTCCTTAGCCATAACGCAAGCGATGCGTAATGCCCAAGCTTCAATAGCTAACGCCAAGGAGACCATAGCACGACCACACCGCCAGAACTGAGCACATCCACCACTGTCTCTAGCTATAATGCCAAATGTAGCCAAGCTGCGGGAGGGTTTAAAAGCTCCATCGATATTAATTTTAATCAAAGAAGGAGGGGGAGGACCCCACTTCATCACACGAATCGGCCTAGATTGACCTCAATGAATCCCAGAACATACCGCATGAAGGTAATCACTCTCTGCCATACTAGCTTGGGTAATAACTTCCTTTGGCTTCAGCTTCTCCCCTTTAAACACAAACTTATTCTTCGCCATTCATTTCTCGCCATTCATTTCTCAACAGTTACAATCTCTTTATGGAAAATCCAATATGCTTTGTCACTTCCAAACCATATAGCTTTACTCCATGGACAATGGAATAAAAAGTGCTCCATAGTTTCACTATTTGCACCGCAAATTTGGAAAAGAGGATTAGAACCACACTTCCGTCTAACCAGATTTGCCCTGCATGCCGCCCAGTTTCATAGCACCTTCCACATAAACATGCAGATTTCCGGTAAAGTTGGAATACTCCACAAATTTTTCCACATAGAACTAGAAGGAAAATATGAGCATGAGGGCATCCAGGAATTGGCTCGAGTAGTGGTTTTGATGTGGTGATCATACCCAGACTTCATTGTGTATTCCCCTGTGCTCGTGTAGCGCCATATGATCCTGTCTTGAGCACCAGATAAACTAATTGGGATTTTGCAAACTTCACAGATTTCCTCTGCAGAAAGGGAATTACCAGCTTTTCCCGATCCCAAGTCTTAGCCTCATATTAATAAAATTTGTCAGCGTCTCCCTTTCCCTTGGTATGCTAGAGATTGGAGTAACTCTACCACCCAGGATATTAGGAACCCACTTATCCTCCCAGAAATTAATTTGCTTGCCATTGCCCACATTCCACTGGGCACCTTTTTGGATAAGACATCGACCTTCCAAAAGGCTACCCCATATCCACGAGGGTTTAGGCCCTTTAACTGCCTCCATACAAGATTTCTTAGGGAAGTACAACCCTTTTAGCACCTTAGCCCATAATGCATTTGGACAATTCATCAAACACCAGAATTGCTTCGCAAGAAGGGCCATATTGAAGGATTCAAAGTCCTTAAACCCCAGCCCACCCAATGATTTAGGATCAATCAATTTTTGCCAAGCTCCCCAATGCATTTTTCCGCCCGGTCTCACTCTTTCCCCACCAGAAATTACTAGTCACAGAATTCAAGCAATTGCATATCGAATGAGGCAACTTGAAACACATAAGTGTGTACATAGGAATGGGTTGAAGAACAGATTTGATAAGAACTTTTTGCCCGCATGATTGAGTTATTTATTCCCCCAACCCTGAGTTTTCCGAACAATTCTGTCTCTAAGATATCCCAAAGACTCCTTTTTTTTATTTTCCCTAGAACGCAGGAAGTCCCAAATATTGTGTAGAGTCCTTCATCTCTTCCATCCCCAGAATGCTCCTAATGTCTTCCTTAATATTCTCCCCTGTGTTAGCCGAAAAGTAAAGACTGGATTTTTGAACATTGAGGGACAACCCTGAAGCATCACTGAAAACTCTGCATAAGATCCATAAAGTTCAAGCAAGACTGGGGAACAACTTCTAGAATACCAAGGAATCATTTGCAAACAATAAGTGAGACACTACTGGGCATCTCTTCCTCATCTGGAGACCTCGAATAGATTTCTTATCGACAGCCTTTGTCATAAGATTCGAAAAGACATCAGCAACTATCAAAAACTAATACAGTGACAAAGGGTCCCCTTGGCGGAGACCTCTCCTGGGGATAACATTACACATTTTCCCACCATTAACCATGATTGAGTACTTGACCGAACAAACGCATTGTTTAACCCACGTTATCCATTTGCCATAAACCCCCATTTTTTTCCATAACTTTGAACAGAAAATCCCAGCAAACACGATCATAAGCCTTATTCAGATCCCAACTTGATTGCCATGGATACCTTAGGACCCACCTTTTTATGCTTTAGGAAATGGAAAACTTCATACGCTACCATAATGTTATCTTGAATCTATCTTCCAAGAATGAAGGCAGATTGCTGCTCAGAAATAATCCCATTAATGAAATGTTGTAACTGATTAGCAAGGACCTTAGAGATAATTTTATAGATAAACCGACACAAATTGATAGGACGAAGTTGATTCATAGATTTTGGATTTGGCACCTTGGGAATCAGGGTAATGTTAGTATGATTTACCTCTCTCAGCAGGACTCCCTCTCGAAAAAACTATTACACTACTAGAAAAACATCCTTCCTAACCGTTTCCCAATAATTCTAGTAAAAAAAGGCCAGGGTAGCCATCAGAACCAGGTGCTTTCAATGGACCCATTTGAAAAACCGCCAATTGAACCTCCTCCTTGGAGATGTTCCTAACCAGCTTTGCATTCCATTCAGCCGAAATATTGGGATCAATTAGAGAAATAAGATCCTCAAAATCTCTCACTGGGGTTCCTTATACAACTCCTAAAAGTGCGTTTTGACAATTGATGCGATTTCCTTGGGCTCCGTTTTCCAAACTCCCTCCTTATCCTTCACCCTTAGAATTTGGTTTCGTTGTCACCTTTGGATTGTTAAAGGATGGAAAAAACGTGAGTACTTATCTCCCATTTGAAGCCACTTGATCCGCGAACATTGATGCCAATACATTGCATCTTCCTGCCACAAATCTTCTATAGACTGTTCCAGTCTCCTTTCTGATTCCTACAAGTCTTGATCAAACCCCTGTTCAAGATGTTGTATTTCAATTAACTGCTCCTTAGTGGCTGTGACCTTAAGTCTCAAATCTCCAAAATTTCTTTTGTTCCATTCCTTCAAGTGCTTTTTACACACCCGTAGTTTCTTACATACTGAGTACATCAGGGTCCCCTCCTTTTCCCGATTCCAAGCTTGAGCTATCACCTCTTTGCATTCCTCTTTAGTAACCCAGAAAGAGTCAAAACGAAAAGGTTTCCCCACTTTACCCAAAGGGGCATTTGTATTCAACAACAAAGGATTATGATCTGAGCCAATAGCTGCCTCCATAAAAACCACCGCTTGATCATGAAGTTCACACCATTTGGAATTGGCAAACTCCATATCGATCCTTTCCATTATGAAATTTTCCCCATTCTGATTATTTCTCCATGTAAATTTTGGCCCCTTATACTCGAAATCCACCAGCCCACAGTCACTAATCAAGTCATGAAATTCTGTCAGAGAAACCTGAGATGGAACATGCCCACCTATCTTATCTCCCACACTTAAAACCTGGTTGAAATGCCCCATACACAGCCATGGGAGATGTAATTTCTTCCCAAACTTTATCCTTGCCAATCCTAGATGGATACCCATACACAAAAGTAGCTACCCAATTCGAAGAATTCACCTTATCCATGATTGAAACGTGCATAAAATTCTTATTTTCCTCCTCTACCACCAGATCCACCTCATTATTCCACCACCTCATTATTCCACCACAGAGCAAGGCCTCCTAATAACCCCTCTGGCTCAACATAACTTCCCCAATCAAACCCCAACCTATGACGGATGACCTCCATCTTGGCCTTATTATTCTTGGACTCCATCAGAAAGACAATGAAGAGGCGATTTTTACGCACTAAATCACCTAAGGCCTGGCATGTCAAAGTACCCCCCAATTCCCTGACAGTTCCAGGTTAGAATCAACATTGGGGATGTGGCTGTTCCGGGCTAGCCACACGCCCATTCATACCAGAATTTAGCCCTTCCATCTTCTGATCAATCATAGCCATATTGGTTCTATCCAAATTAGCCAAAGTGAGAGGAACATCTGCTCCAACAGGCGATTGCTGAATATGGACATCACACAAATTCTTCTCTTCAGACATAAAGTTTTCCTAAATGGTAAGATCTTTAGGAGGAGAACGACGATTACCCTTGAGCAGCTTACGGAGTAGGCAAGGAGACCGAGGTTTAGGGGGATTAGGGTTAGGGATTGGGGAACATATACGGAGAATTTTTGGTCGATCATCTTCTACAATATCGTTATTTGCCTTGATGGAAAGGGATTTAAAAATTGTGGTAAGGGGTATATCAGCAGGTTTAGGACTTGTAATTTTTGGTGGGCTATATGTTAGTTGGGCTGTGATATTACTAGATGGGCTATGGAAAGTTAGAAGTTGGGCTTGAGTATTAAGAGTTGGGCTAGGAAGGGTCTGAGGAGTCCTTGGGTATGAGTAGGTTCAGTGACAAAGTATTGTGGGCCTGTTTCAACATTTTGGGTTTCAAAAGAGTGGCTTCAAGGTTTGGGCCATAATGTTGGATGGGTTGATAAGAAAATGATTATGGGCTAAATCTAAGGGAGTACCCGACCCGTAAGCAATCAACGGTAATTTCGTCCTAACAGGGGCCAAAACAACTTTTTCTTGGGCATTACTCAAGGAAACATTGGGATCAGTAGTACTTGCCACCTTGGAGGGAGAGACACTTGGAACCTTAGAGGCACCAACACTATCTATAAATTCACCCACACTATCTCCTTCTTATCATCCTCATCTCACTCTCGGTCTCAATCCGCTCAAAATCTTCTCCAAATAGCTATATTCCCATATTGAGCAAATGTGGTTCGATTCTCCTAAATTTGCATCCGAGTCCTGGGAACAATATATAGAGCGCACAAATATGGAGTCGATTTTCCGTCTCTTATGGGGGCAACTCTTCATTCTCCTTTTTCTTTGCGGCTTACTTTCAATGAGGTGGACTTTACATTTTCCATGGAAATGGTTACTTGTTGCGGGTGTCCCACTCGCAGCCATTCTCAAAGAGTATGAAAATCGAAGACGCCAAGCTTTCGTGGACAAGTACGGAGTATACCCGGGGTGGTAACGGGGAAACAAAATCTTAGAGTGACCAAGTCTTTTATTTTACCCCAAGCATTATTTGTTTTTGATGATGTCACAGGGGGAGAAAAAGAGTAGTTTGGTCTATCCTCGTTATTTGCGCTTGAAATGTTTTAGTAACTGTACCGTATGACGCATGGCTTAAATAATCATGTTAGCTTTTGTTGGTTAATATCACTTGATATATCTATGAATGCCAACTTTTATGTTGCTCGTGATTGCTAAATATTTTCCTTACGGCATATGTTAAGGGGGAGCATATACATAGGGGGAGCCTTGTTCAAAATTTTGCTTATCATTATTTTTAGGAAATCATATTTTGTGTCATCATCAAAAAGGGGGAGATTGTTAGAAAAAAATTGATTTTGATTATGTTTTTATGAAAAAATTGATTTCTTAAAATCTGTGATAAATTTAATTTTCTACATTGATGAAATTTTCTATTTGACAAATGTGCTCTCATGCAAGAACCATTGTCATTGTCTAACAGTAGAAATAGTGTCATGCCGCCCCACGTTGAAAATTTTCTTTGGCCATATTGACGTTTGTCCTCTTCTTTATTAAATGTACTTTGGTTCAAAAGTCACCACTTCTTGACTAAAATTTTCAGAAGTTATCTACTGTTTGTCCGGGTTTGATTTCTTCACTTCTGGGGTGCACTATTTAAGGCTTATGAATGCTTTAAATAACAGACAACCACTGAAGATCTTTTCTGCCATTGTTGACTCTGAAGTTCAGTATTTACGGCAGACAAATAGATCAAATATTGCCAGAAGATTTACGGCTCAACGGACTGATTTAGCATTGAAAGAAGATCTCATCTTCAGTTCAGGAAAAGCTCTTTCTGCTCAAACATTATTTTCAACTCAACGGGAAAATAGCAACGTTCATGTTTCCAACGGTCCAATTAGTTCATGCTATAAATTGAAGAGATTCTGCAGATGAAGAACTAGCAAGCTACACCAGAGCAAGAGAAATTTTCAGAGTCTTAGAAATACAGAGCAATCATACTTCATTTTCATATTATTGTTTGAGAGCTTGGAGAGCAAATTTGTGTATCTACTCTTTGAGAGAGATTTATTTTCAAACACCAAAAATTCTTATTAGTGTTGTATTGAGAGTTAGAAAAATTCTCAGTGAGCTACCATAGAACGGGGTTTTGTTCTGTGGGTGATTTTAGAGTTTGGGAGATAAACTCTAGCGGTTTGGCTAACTCCTCGGGAAAGTTAGCGTTGCGGTTGTAAGGTTTAATCGGCACCAAAAGCTGGTTGTTGGATTAGTAAAACAGTGACTCCTTAGGCCAGTGGACTAGGCTGAGCAGTGGACAAAGCTCGGACCGAACCACTATACATCTCCGTGTGATATCTCTCTCCCTTATCTTATTTATTTTTGTGTTGTGCAAATTAATTATTTATTTGCTTTGCCAAATATTTTACTCATTCATTTAGTAATTTTTTATTTGGGCATTATTGTTAGCAACACTATTCACCCCCCCTCTAGGTTGCCTTTTGGGTAACAGGTTTTTACCCATGTGATAATACTTTTTTGGAAAATGGAAAAGAAGAAAAGCAAAAATGATCATGGCTGTGCAGTTGTGTGAGAGTGCACGATGACTAAAGGAGTTAACAAAGATAGGTAGAAATGTGGGGCAGACAAAGGGTTATGTGAAGTGGATCCATTTGGCAGCTCCTTTGTTGACTATATGTGTCATGTGTGCATGGGAAAGAGATCAACCGAGTAAAGAAGGTTTTTTTGTTTGCTCTAGACTTGGAAAAGGAGGAAGGGAATTATACGTGTTAAATGCTTTAATTAGGGGTGCACACGGTTCGGATTGGACCGGTTCTCTACAAATCCAGTAACCAGACCATTCTGACCGGTTTTAGAAAATTAAGAACCACAACCTAACCAATACACATGAAGAACCTGTCCAGATCAAACCGCAAGACCGGATCGGTTATGGTTCGGTTCCGGTTCTACCCGATTAAGGAAGACTTTATCACAACACATGAGTTCAAAAGATTATTATAGGATTTTATTTAGAGCACCAAAACAACTCATAAAATAAATAAATAATTATAGGATTTTATAAGATTCATAATTTTGCACATGAATAAATATATTTAATATATATGCATATATATATATATATTAATATTATACGGTCCGGTTCGGTTATAAACATGATTCTTAAATTGAGAACCAGTAACTGAACCATAATTACTAGTTCTTAGATTTTTAAAACCATAACCAGACCAATGAACCATAGAACCTAACCAAATCGACTAGTTCGGTCCGGATCGGATCGGTTTGGCGGTTATATCGGTTTTCTTGTACACCCCTAGCTTTAATGGGTTTTGGTGGAAAGTCGTTGTGCCACCTGGAACCTTCCATGTGTACTATTTATACCTTATTGCTTGTAAGTGTTCAGTGAGAGAGAGAGAGAGGTCGGAATAGCCGGAGAAAAAGAAAGAGTGGGCAGATTGGAGAAAGGCACAAGGGAGGGTAGCCCCTGTGGTGGGTTGCCGTGTGCTCCGGTTGTGTCACTGTGAGGATGAAAAATATGAGGAAAAATAGAGTGTAGAGGTGAGTAAAAAACATTGTATAGAGCCATGTGTTAGGAGTTCTTGGGTGGTTTTGTTAGGAATTTATAATAAAAGACATGCTTTTATGTAATTGATTAATATTTAATTAGTTAATTATTAATCAGTGTTATACCTTTTTTATGAGAATTTTTATGGGCAATGTTTGCATGATATTATTGTATGTTGTGCTTGTGTCTTTTATTCTACATAGTAGATGATCAAGTGCATAGATTACGGGTTACACGCGGAAGATTGGATCATCGGTTCTTGTGGATTATAAGTTTTCGGTCATAATCTTAGGTGGAATTGGACACACCATCAGTAGGATTGTAGCACAATGTTTTAGTAGGTCTGTCTTGACTGCAGGAACTGTTTTAGTTCCAACTTATTGTGTTAGTACACTTTGTGTGTATTGGACATAATCGATTTAAGGTAATTGTCTTAATACTGATATTATAAGACAATTAGAACATTATGGATGTTATAAATGCTTATGCTCGTAATCCAAAGATAATTAATACATACATACATATATATATATATTAGTGAGAAGGGCATACACTACTATGCTGGCTAAAACCATTTTCAAAAAAAAAAAAAAAAAACTATTTTCTCTCTCTCATAAACTCTGATTTCCCTCACTCATATAAGCATAAAAAATCCCAATTCAAAGGACAGACGTAAGAGCAGGTTGGCTAGGCGACCACCCTACCCTAGTTTCAAAATTTCCTCATATCTATACTAGTAACTTCTTAAAACAAATTCAACTATATAGATTCTCCCACCCAATAAATTTTTATTATTGTATTCATCAATCCACACTCGAGTTCTGCATCCGTCTATAAGTCCCATGCATCTTTTTCTTTTTGAAACCCTTTCTCTCTCTTATTAACCCTAATTAATTTCCACAACACTCATGCATCTACATCCCCCAATCCTTCAAGTGTATAAAACTGCTTGCAACCTAAATTTGAACCGTAGAAGCATCGCCCCAAGCGTAGGGCTAGGTCGGTTATAGCATAATAACTCGGAAGTCCGAGGTCGAATCCACAGGGAAGGGTCAGAGCTAGTGAGAAGTTTACTTTACGGTAGGGGTTTCCGGCGTTAAGACGGCCAACTTTTTAGTGTTGATTTGTTTGTGGGATTCTATTTCTACCTCTAATGCGATTGAAAATGAAGTTTTAAACTATAAATTAAAGGCGGCAAGGTCTTGTGTTTCATACCATCCATGACTAAGGATATTCAATGGCTCTTGACTATAACTCGAGTGAGAGACAAAGTCTCTTGCTGTCTCTCAGAAGATTTAACAATGAATATCATTTTGATTCTAGAAAATGGGTTTAACAATGTGATAAGTTCTTTGAGGCATTTATATCACATGAATGAGGTTTGGAAATAGAAAAAAACTCTCTTAGACATTTTGTCAAACACCCAAAGTGACGTAGCTCATAACATTATATGTACCAAGTGATTTGTCTACACCCAATCAAAGAGGTTAACAACTCTAAGTTTAGACCGAAAATAGGAGTAATTAATCCATTCACAAACCCACAATAAGCATATAAACGCGAGAAGCCATTAAAACACCAAAGTCATGGAGTGATATTCACCCCATGACCAAGCCTTAATCCACTACTCACACATACTCAAAGTAAACATAAAGAGAAATGACAAGGAAACGTAAAACATGATAAAATACGAAATCAAAACAAGATTTATAAAGATTAAAGTGGTACTTACAACTTTAATAAAAGCAAAAGTCTTGAATCCAAGAGAAACTACCTTGAAAACTAGAGAGAAGGTAGAGAAAATGGGGGAGGAAGGAGGAAGGAGGTAGAGAGAGAAAGCTTAGGTAGTTGATAACCCTAAAAAAATTGAGTTTGGGGCTTATAAAGGCCCAAAAAGTCATCCAAAACAATTACAAAAGTGCCACTAGATATTTCTAATTCAGGCAAAAAAGTTGCCAAAAAGTGCAGCCAGTACCAGCAGGCACAAAATATGGGTACCGGTACTGAAACTGACTGACATTCGGATACCGGTAGACACAAAAATGCTCTACCGGTACTGAAGCTGACTGACATTTGGCTACCGGTAGGCATAAAAATGCTCTACCAGTATTGGCTGGAAAAATTGTCGATTTCTTTTGTCTTGATCAGTTGACCTTCCGGCTTGTCATCTGACCTCTAGGCTTCCCAAGCCTTGTTCAATGCTTCATTACTTGACTCCCGGGACTCGGTGGCAGAATACCACGTGGCCTCAGGTGCTCGGGCACTCCTTGGCTCAACCATGGGGTCAAAACACGCTTTATTCTCACATTTCACCTGAAACTAACAAAAATCAACCTCGCGCAAAATCAACGTATAAAGTCAAAAAATGCACGTTCGTGTGATCAAAACGGACGAGATAAGCCCCATTATTTACACTTTTGAGGGCTTATCATTGGAGATAAAATAATTCTATGTTTTTGAATTTTTTCACAAAGCATTTTTAAATGTTTTTTATGATCCTCCTAGGTTTTGGAAAAAAATCAATATATCATCAATGTAGACCACACAAAAATCTTTAAGATATTTGAAAATATACTATCCATCCAGCTTTGATAAACCTGTGGTGCTATGTTTATCCAAAAGATTACATTCCAATGATAATGTCCTATAGGTGTACAAAAAGCTGTTAATGGTTTTGAATTTTCAGTAAGTTGAATTCGCCAAAAACCGCTTTTACAATCAAATTTACTAAAAACTTTTGATCATTTGGTTAAGGAAATCAAAATATCTTTACAATGTATAAAATAACCATCGAAGATTAATTGCTCATTTAATCTTTTACCCAACACATGAGAAAATTTTGGGTGCAAAGAGGGTACCGCAAATGTGGTGTGTGCGCGTGCATCTCGGTCGTCCAAAAGTGTTTTGAACGGTCTGGGTTTTCCCTCTTTCTAAAATCCGTACCATCCAAAACACTTTTGCATGGCTGAAATGCGCGCTAAGTACTGGCACGTGGTACCCTGCCGTCAATCAAGCTTTTCTCCCAACACAGACCTAACGAGTTTCGAGAAAGGAAGTCCGGCGATCCATCACCTGTGTTCTCCAGCGAGTTTGGAGAAGCGAAGCGACGACCGATCATGGAAGTCCGTCGATCGGAGCTTTGACGAACAGAGAAAGGATTTCTGGATTTTTCTGGGTCTATGAAGGTAAAAAAGAAAAATACAAAATTTTTGGGTTTTTCTTTTGTTAATCCGAAATTGTATTTGTGAAAAAACTATTTTTTTTTAAAGATTTGGGTTGAAACTTGTTAGAACTATGGTGGTTTGTGCTTGTGTGGGTGTGTTCGGAGAGGGGTACTCTGGTAATTTGGTCCCGGATGAGAAGCCGGACTAAATATAAGCACCCCTTGCTTTTATTTAGTCGGGGAAAGGGGGATGAGGGGTTACTGGATGATTAGTTGGGGAGGGGTTTTGGTGCTCCCAAACAAGGGAAATGGGGTGGGACCGGGATGAGGAGGAAGAAGATGATTTATTGGGGTAATCACGCGCCGAGACGAGAGTGGCATAAGCAGTCCCATCGCGCGTGGACACTAGTACGCCCTTTCCCAAACTTGAATTTCCTCTTCGAAACCAGTAAACTACTTCCACTAACTTCAGTCACTTCTCTCTCCTCCCTGCACGCACTCTCCCTCTCTCCTCCCCCAACCATGAGCATCACCATCGAGGACTACGAGCTCCCCTACACCACCCACAACCTCTACGACGTCAACTTCCACAACCAGAAAATCCACACCCTCGTCACCCACACCCCTTCCTTCGTCGATTCCTGGATCACCGAAACCCTAACCCTCAACTCCCCTTCCCTCCTCGTCGGCCTCGACGTCGAGTGGCGCCCCAACCGCTTCCGCAACCAAGAAAACCTCGTCGCCACCCTCCAACTCTGCGTCGCCCAACGCTGCCTAATCTTCCAAATCCTCTACTCCCCACACATCCCCCAATCACTAATCAACTTCCTCGCCAACCCCGCCCACACTTTCGTCGGCGTCGGTATCGACGAGGACGTCGAGAAGTTGACCGGGGACTACGGTCTGACGGTGGCGAATGCCGTCGATTTGAGGTTCTTGGCCGCGGACGGTTACGGCGTGAGGGAGTTGAGGAATGCTGGGTTGAAGATTCTGGCGAGGCAGGTGTTGGGGGTGGAGCTTGTGAAGCCGAGGAGCGTTACGATGAGCAGGTGGGATGCTGAGTATTTGTATCCTTCACAGGTACAATATGCTTGTGTTGATGCTTTTGTTTCTTTTGAAATTGGGAGGTGTTTGAATGCTGCTGGTCCTTAGGTATTTGGGTTTTGATGTGTCAGTTGAAAAGGGGGTTTTGGGGTTTCGTGAATGGGGAGGTTTTTGGGGTGTGATTTATGATTTGTGGTTATGATTGATGTATTTGGATGGTTTGTTTATGGTAAATCTTGAAACCACCGTAAATGTGGAGTACTTATCTTTGATTTTCTGTTATTCTTGATGAATTTGGATGGTTGATTTCCTTGTAAATCTTGGAGCTACAGTAAATGTGGAGAACTTATCTTTGATTTTCATCTATGCTTGGTAATTTCATTTTATGTTGTGGACTAATGGATATTAACCGCGGAAAATGTTCCGGGTTTATCGATTAGATTAGGCTTCCCGTTCTACCTGTTTTTAAATATTAGTTCTGGCTTATTCAAGAAATTTGTTCATTTACAAAGGATTTGTTTTGTATGCCTAGCGTAGTTTTTGAAGGCACTCTAACATTGTTTGATCAGATTTCAGGGGAGAGCAGAGAGGGACTAGCGTAGGGATGTGTTGGGGGTGTTTTATATAAGCAGATGTAGATGTGGTGGTGGTTAAAGGAACCATCCCCTCCGGCCTCCATTGATATGGTGCAGATGGGTAGCAGGTCTGGTTGGTAATTGTATAGTGGACCTAGTGACACTTCTCTGGTAATTGTATAGTGGACCTAAGAATTACAGACACTTTTACCGGCCTCACATATGGGTTGCTGATGCATATTGGGGACAGATATGACATGACGCTCTTTGGACGTGTCGGACACGCACAATACTTGTCCAATAGTTTGATTAATTTTTCACTTGGACACGTTGTGGGCACCATGGGACACCCTTGGGTCAAGACTATTCGCAATTTTTATCTTTCTTTGAAAGAATATTGTTGACCTCTTGTATGAATCTTACGAAATTATTCTTTTTATTCTACATGTCCAGAATGTATCATGTCCTAAATTTGAAGAATTAGAAGCATGTCGTTATGTCTGTCTTGTGTGTATATCAGTGCTTCTTCTTAGAGGATCACAGATGGTTAGTCCTGCGTTCTACGAGATTGAGAGGGGAATTGGTGTAATGAATTATTTAGGAATATGGAATTGGAAATCATTTGGAAATCCCAAAATGGATTATTCTGATCTGCATCTCCTTTCACTTAATGATTGGAAGAGGTTTGGATTTAGGAAGAAAGTCTTGATGGAGAGTGCAGGGTTGGAGGCATGATTCTTGTGGAATGTGTAAATTAGGCATGTTTTTCCAGAGTCACAACTTACTCCCTTAAACTATCACGCAATGCCACTTACGCCCTTCATGAACTATATATCTCCTCCGATCTCCTAATTTGGATTAATTGATAGCTAGCGATTACCCCTATAAGCGGAAAATAGTTGTTCAGTTGGTCTTTCTGCACATTTTAGGTAAGTCTTGCCAGCTTCTATCTCTACTTCTCTCCCTGTCGCTTTCGCTTTTCTGTTGCAATCCGGTTTGATAATAAATAACATCAAGGGCGGTCAAATGTATGGAATTGGGGATCCTCTATAATGTGGCACCGCACTACTGTATTGTAGTGTTGCATTTGAACTGTTGATTTGGGTATTTAATGGTTTGGATTTCATCTTGGCAATGGACGGGTCGAATCTGCAAAGTGTCGAGATGAAATCAAGATCATTAATTGTGCGATGGATGGTTCGGCTGCCGCATTGTGGCCTTGTATTGCTGCATATATTCATAATTTAGTAATCTGATTATAATATCAGACACTTTCCAGGTGCACAATCTATTTCACATTTTACCAAATACTTGCATGGATTCTGATCATGAGTTTTTCAGAATCTAAGAATTACTATAAGAATCTAGAATCAACCCAAAATAATTAGCACCAAACACCTCCAAGAACTTATCAAATGGGTCACTTTTTATCAAATGGGTCACTTTTGAATCCTACTACTTTTTATCACATAACAAACATTTTTAGAAAGTCAAATGTGGATGTTCAAAAAGGGGTACTGGTCATTAAAACTCTGAAGTCTGAAGACCCAGATTGCATTTTACAGGATTTCGCTCTATTTCCAAACAAAAGTGATGACCTACTTTCAATGCATGAGATTACGGGGCAAAAAAAAAGAAAACTATTCATGATTCAAAACTATCGGGCTTTTCTCCTCTACTGTGTCCTTGGTGCGATTTCGCATCCTCTACATGCTCCATTCTATTATTTTACGAGGTTGACATCTTACCTATTTTTAATTGGACGTACAAGATGATCTAAATTTTTTAGTTAGATAAAACTATGTTACTAATTGCTTAATTAAATATTGTAAATTGCTTTTAGATTTTTTTGAAGTAATAATTACGTTTAGACTTCAACAAAATAGGTACGTACAACAATATACATATAACATGAGATAGGATTCTACCGATACAAGCATACAGTAATTGCAATTGAAAATATATATTGTGTTTAGAAAACAAGTATTGGTTTTTACCGATATAACATGAGTAGCGATTGTTTTAGGATAACAATTAGTATAAACCATTGACATTGTAATTGGTTATTCTTGGGTTGCAGTATGAACACCATACCAGTAAAAAAAAAAAAAAAAAAAAATCCTTGGTAAGCATTTTACTAGTAAAAATATTATTATATGTTTGTACTGGTAAAATACATCATATTATACTGATACTAATGAATGACCCGTGCCTGAAGGCACTCCATCAAATGAAATTTGAGTGCAAGTAAACTAATGAGATTCCATTATTATCTTCTTCGTCACCACAACACAAAAATTGAGCAATAACACAGTAGTCAATTATCACACCTGTCCATGTATCCTAACATTTAGGATTTGGGAACAGTTTTACTTTAATTCTGAGCAAACGTTTGGTAGCAATAGAGAGTTTTATTATTACTAATGGGAGGTGGAAGTGGCCTAGGCCAAGAAGCTTGGTTACCCAGGAGATTGTTGTTCCTACCCCTGCAATCTTCTACCTAAACTCAGAATGTTGGTGCCGATAACACGATTCGTGCTTGCAAAAAGAATTAGACTATCAACACCAAAACATGAAGTCCAAAAAGCTTGGGTGTATGAACACCATACCAGTATAAAAAATACTCCTATATACATATATATCCTTGGTAAGCATTTTACTAGTAAAAATATTATTATATGTTTATACTGATATTGTTGCACGAAATCTCGGATGCCCCTTTAGTCTTATTGGGCTTCTGTTGCAAACCCCATTAACCAAATAAAATCAAGGAGCAAACTCATTTCCTTCTAGAAATTCATGACAAAATGGCAAATCTCAGTTAAGTTTGTCTTCATCCTTTGTATCTCAACCAAATCAAAAGTATTAACCAAATAAAAATTTCATCCCGAATTCACATAATTGATTCTGAAAATCCAAAGAAAATCCTCATATATATGGTCAAATACTAAATTGGGAGGCCATATGACTATTGAATATATACACCGAACCAACCACAATCCTGCCCATCACACCAAGATTGTGAAGCAAAATGGATAGGAAGGGGGAAAAGAAGATAGTGAAAGATGGCCATAGGCTACTTCTGGCCGCCTTTGTGCTTGCGCTTGCTTTAGCCGTTTTAGGAACCACCGTTGAGGCAAGAATAGTGGAGTACCTATTGTGGGTTACAAGAGATCGAGTTTTGAGGTGCTTTCCAGAGGCCCAGTGCCTCCATCGTAACCAAACTACCCGCCAGGATTTGGGATGCTTTCCGGAGGTGCCTCCATCAGAACCAAAATTACCACCAGGATTTGGGATGCTGCCGAAGGGATATATTCCTCCATCTGGCCAGAGCATCTCCACTCTTGGAGCAAATCCTTCACCAAATTTAAATTTGAGTAAAAATGACCAAAAATCCCACTCCACCCCTTCACCAAATCCATCACCAAATTTGCTCAAATCCATCACCAAATTTGCTCAAATTTTTCACCAAATTTGATCAACACCAAATCTTTCACCAAATATTCAAACGGCTCTATTTGTTCCAAATAAGCAACGGCTCAACACCAAAATTTGCAGAGGGCAACGGATGAAAAGGAATTGACAAAATGAAAAAAAAAACGAAAAAAAAACTGTTTTTGATAAAATGGCGGGAAAGTTTTGGGGCCAAAATGAACAAAAAAACAGTTTTTGACAAAATTTTAACTAGAATTTGGTTAAAAAGGTGGTTTTCCATTGGAAGGGGTGTTATCAAATCAAGTTTTTGACCAAATTTTTACTCAAATTTGAGTAAAAATTTGGTGTAGGAGTGGAGATGCTCTTAGAGCATTCCAAACACTCTCAGTAAATTTTGGGCTAAACATATTAGTGAACAGTGCACATTTTTCACTTTACGTACTCACACCTCTTTAAAAATTCTAAGAGTAACAACAGCAGATTAGGCATAATTTGAGAAAAAAACCTAGTGAACAATGCATATTTTCACTTTACGTACTCACATCTATTTCAACACTGCAACAATCCCCTCTATTAATTTCTCTATCTCTATAAAATATTACTCCTATAAACATATTAAAAGTAGGAGAGAGGGGGAGAGAGTAAAAACACTAATAAAAATAAAATAAAAGGTGAGAGAGAGAGAGAGAGAGGGATAGACGAGAGAAAGACTAAAAAGTACTCCTATATTAAAATTCTGAGTTGCTATTGATTGAATAGTGGCACGCTAGAAATGCCGAAGCGTTGTTGGGGAATTCCTAATGCAGTATAAAAGCTCAATAGAGAAGCCAATGCAAGGCTTCTTTTGGGTTTGGTAATTTACTTTAGCTATTTTTATGCCTGTAGCATATCTGTTGTTGTTGCTCTAACAATCATCTCTATTATCAGAGAGAGAGAGAGAGAGAGAGAGAGGGAAAAGGTGGTGAACAGTAGCTCGAGCTCAGGAGGAATTAGAAGAGGCACTATTCATCCGTGTAAAATCAAGAACTTTTTATTGAGGCTGTTAAGAGATTGATTTAAATTTTGGTTCTCTATTATTGCTAGAATTTTTAAAACACAATCTAGAGTACCCCAAAGTGCCCTACCTAGCTAACTAAGAAAAAATTCAAAAATGCTCCCTAGTGCACAAAAATTGACGGTTAAATTCCTTAGAGACCCCCTCATCTATACTCATTTTCCACGGAGACCCCCTAACCTTTAAAAGTGTCCCAACTCACCCCCTCATCTATTCGAAATTATAAAAACCCCTTACTCCGTTAACAGAGTAAGAGAAATGACTATTTTACCCTCATTTAAAAACCCATGTACAGAAAAACCCCTTCTCCTTCTCTTCACATACAGAAAAAACCCCTTCTTACACCACTGGTTTTCCTCCTCTGTTTTTGCGCTGTAGCATCAACGGAGAAGAACCACGTACTCCTCCGCCATCTTCGACCGTCGGCAAACTAAGCCATACCAGTGCTACCATATTTTTTTTCTTGGTAAAAACCCTCTCATTGAACCAAAAAAATACCCAGAAAATCATCGTACGTACACTACCAAATTGAGGAAATAAACAACTAAGATAAATGAGAATGGTGGATTTGTACTCCCTTGAATCCGGAAGTAGATCAAAATTGAAACCAAAAAATAGATCAGAAAACCCACTCCTTGGGATTCAGAAACCATATCGGAACTGAAAAAAATTATATAAATTGGACCTCCAATCAGCGAAGTTGATTAAATGTTCGGCAATGAGACTTCCTCTACGGTTCTGATGTTGGGATGGGCTTTGTTTGCCAGCGGCAGGAGAACGCGAAGGAGTTGATTTCGCAAAGTGAGAGAGAGAATTTGTTTCAAGGGCTGAGATTACTTTGAAGGCGTACCTTCAGTATGAGCCGGCGGCGGCATTCTGAGTGATCGCATCCGTTGATTCGAGCATCGCCTTCAATAACTCCGGCGAGCACCTTCAGGTATCACGTATAGCAACCTACTTTTCTTGAACCCTTAAATCGCACCCACACTGATGTTTGAAACCATAAATCGAATTGAAACCCCTGAAAACATCATCCACAACTTTTAAAACCCTTCAAAATCCAATACCCAGTAATTTTCGACCACTGAAAACACTCAAAATAACCTACCCATTTCTGATTGAGGGGCGTAAGGGGATCTGCGGCAGCCGGAAAATCAGTCGAGGAGGGGCGTGAGGAGATTTGCGGCAACCAGAGAATCATTGGAGGAGAATGACGCATTTCTAATTGAGGGGGTCTCGCCCTCGAATTTTTTCCCCAAACAAAAGCTACTCGATCTTCAACTACCTCCTTATGCCATTGATAACGAGAAATGCCTAATTTAATTCTTTATCATTATTCTCGAGAAAAGCCAAATATATAAGACAAACAAATTGCTATGGTTACACAGTGTATGCATATGTTGTTGAAGGGCATTTTTGTCTTAAAATTGCCCAAAATGAGGATATTCTCTCAACTGCAAACGAAATTTAAACGGAAGGAGTGAAGCTGGCTAACGGATATAAATGAGGGGGTGAGTTGGGACGCTTTTAAAGGTTAGGGGGTCTCCGTGGAAAATGAGTATAGATGAGGGGGTCTCTAAGGAATTTAACCAAAACTGACTCCCAAAAATCTTAGATGGCACCCCTCACTCCCTAAAGTTCTACAAGTCACTACCTAAACTTGAGGAAAGACTTAAGGGGGGAGGGGGAGAGAGAGAGAGAGAGCTGGGTAGCCCATTAAAGTGCATTCTTCATTAGCTAGCTAACTAAGAACATCTCTAGTGCACGACCTAAAAAATGTTTGCTAAAGCGTATACTTAAGCACATGTGGACCCTATTTTGTATGCTAAGAACTTAGTTAGTTAGCTAAGGAGAAATGTACTTTAATGGGACTCCTTAAAAATGTTCATTAATTTTAAGTCTTTCATTTCTCTCTCCTCTCTCTCTCTCCTTAAAGTCATTCTCTCTCTCCTCTTTCTCTTTCCTCCTTCCCTTCTCTCTCCATCTCTCTCCTCTTTCTCTCTCCTTAAGTCTCTCCCCAAATTTAGGTAGTCACTTAGGGCACTTTAGGTAGTGAGGGGTGCCACCTAGGATTTTAGGGAGTCAATTTTTGTGCACTAGAGACCATTTTTTGAGTTTTTCTTAGCTAACTAGTTAGAGCATTTAAAGAAACTTTTTTAGGTAGTGCACTAGAGATGTCCTAAGTCTTAGCACATAAAATAGGGCTCCACATGTGTTTAAATGTACACTTTAGCAAACATTTTTTAGGCAGTGCACTAGAGATGCACGTAAGGGGGAATGTTAAGAAATATTGTCCCACATTGCTTAGGAGCGGAATGAGTGATCACTTAATATATGATGAAACCTCTCCACTAATTGCCAATTAGTTTTGAGTTAGATATAAAGTTTCCACATGTATCAAAGCGGGGCTCATTCCACCCCACATTTAAAAAAAAAAAATCACAATCCACACTCCACGATGACAGACAGACAAAAAGGTTGCACGATGATAGGTCTAAAAAAATGGCCACATGTGACAGACATATAAAGAAACTAGAGTCCCACATTGCTTAGGAGTGAAATGGGTGACCACTTAATATATTCTAGGTCTCTTCACTTATTGGTAATTGGTTGTGAGATGGATATATAGTTTCTACATAGTATCAGAGCGGACCCATTCCACCCCACTTACACTCACTTCTCTCTCTCTCTCATCCATGACCATCACCATCGACGACTACGAGCTCCCCTTCACCACCCACAACCTCTATGACGTCAACTTCCACAGCTACAAAATCCACACCCTCGTCACCCACACCCCTTTCTTCGTCGATTCCTGGATCACCGAAACCCTAACCCTCTACTCCCACCCACTCCACTCCCCTTCCCTCCTCGTCGGCCTTGATGTCGAGTGGCGCCCCAACCGCTTCCGCAACCAAGAAAACCTTGTCGCCACCATCCAACTCTGCGTCGCCCAACGCTGCCTAATCTTCCAACTCCTCTACTCCCCCCAACCACAATCACTAATTAACTTCCTCGCCAACCCCGCCCACACCTTCGTCGGCGTGGGAATCTACGAGGACGTCGAGAAGCTGACGGGGGACTACGGTCTGACGGTGGCGAATGCCGTTGATTTGAGGGTCTTGGCGGCTGAGAGTTATGGCGTGAGGGAGTTGAGGAATGCTGGATTGACGATTCTGGCGAGGCAGGTGTTGGGAGTGGAGCTTGTGAAGCCGAGGAACGTTACGATGAGTAGGTGGGACGCTTTTGTGTTGTGTCCTTCACAGGTACAGTATGCTTGTGTTGACGCTTTTGTTTCTTTTGAGATTGGGAGGTGTTTGAATGCTGCTGGTCCTTAGGTATTTGGGTTTTGATGTGTGAGTTGAAAAGGAGGGTTTTGGGGGTTTCGTGAATGGGGACGTTTTTGGCGTGGGGTTTATGATTTGTGGTTATGATTGATGAATTTGGATGGTTCGTTTATACTTTATGGTAAATCTTGAAACCACAGTATATGTGGAGTACTTATCTTTGGTTTTCTGTTATTTTTGATGAATTTGGATGGTTGATTTCCTTGTAAATCTTGAAGCTACAGTAAATGTGAAGAACTTATCTCAAAATTTTCATCTATGTTCGGTAATTTCATTTTATGTTGTGGACTATTTGATATTAACTGTGGAAAATGTAATATAAGTTGCTCTTCTTTAGTTTGTTCCCAGTTTATCGATTAGCTTAGGCTTCCCGTTCTACGTGTTTTTAAATATTAGTTCTGGCAGATTCAAGAAGGTTGTTCATTTACAAAGGATTTATTTTATACTTCGTTTGTGTGAATAACGATGGGGCAGCAGGGGTGGAGGCCTAGTGTAGTTTTACAGACTTTTACCGGCCTCACATTTGGGTGTCCGATGCATATCAGTCAAAGATATGCCATGACGCTCTCTCGTACATGTATTTGGGGTTAATGATTAAGAACAAGGGAAAATAAAGTATTACTCTTGGGAAGCAGAGTAGGAGAAAAACAAAAAGAACATTTTAAAATATTTTTGTTCTTGTAAATATTTTTCAAGTGCAACCAAACACCGGAAACAAAATCAAAACAAATATTTTACCCAAACTGGTTTTATATAAAAACTATTTTCCTTCCAAAAACATTTTACATCAAAACAAACGGAGCCGTAATATTGGTAGTTGTTTTCTTTTCTTTTTTAGAGATTTTGTTTCCTGTTTTTCTAAATGTTTTTTTTATCTTAAGATACATAGCCTACATCAGAAATATCAAAAAAGTAAAACTGAAATGATAAAAATTATAAAAAATTCACTAATGATAAGAAAAATGCAAATCACGAAGCACCAAAAGATACACTACAAACGTTTTTGTTCTTTTACCGCTTCATAAGTTTTACTAGATTACAAAGGCCGTGTCACCTTGGGACACCCTTGGATAAAAGGACACATCATGAGGTTAAAAGCAATTTTTAACTAGGTCGAGAGTCGAAATTTGTATGTATGTTTAGCTCATGAACACTTACATCTTGACCGTTGATTTGTATCAAGACTATTTGCAGTTTTTATCTTTCTTTGAAAATATATTGTTTGACCTCTTGTATGAATCTGACGAAATTATTCTTTTTTATTCGACGTGTCCAGAATGTGTCATATCCAAGTTTTTGAAGAAATTACGTGTCTGCATGTCGTCGTGTCCGTGTCCCATGTTTATATCAGTGCTTCTTAGTGGATCACAGATTGTTAATCCTGCGTTCTTTAAGATTGAGAGGGGAATGTGTGTAATGAATTATTTAGGAACTTGGAATTGGTTTCCTGAAACCGGCATAGATTGACTGTAAGACTTTCTTTGGTTCCTGAAAATTCCACTTATTCACTTTACTGCTCGAAATAAGAATTTTGTCTGGTTTTAACCCGAATTGTTATGATGTGAATTTGAATCCTAACCAGGCTACCCTGGCCTACACTTGGACATAAATACTGATCTTCCTTTTTTCTTTCCTTTGAACTAAACCATATATAACAGGGGTATGTAGTATATGTTTGGCATTAATCAGCAATGACCTTGTAGTCGTGTACTTCTTAGTTCTTACACGGGCCAATCCATTTGAAAATCCCAGAATGGATATATTGATCTACATCTCCTTTCACTTAATGTTTGAAAGAGGTTTGGATTTAGGAAGAAAGTCTTCATGGAGAGTGCTGGGTTGGAGGCATGATTCTTGTTGAATGTGCAAATTTGGCATATTTTTCCAGTCACAAGTTACTCCCTTCAAGGCTTCAACTATCAGGCAATGCCACTTTTATTTTTTTTGGTAATTTAAGCAATGCCACTGTACCTTCATCAACTATAATATCTTCTCTGATTTCCTAATTTGGATTAATTGATAGCTAGCTATTACGCGTATTAGTTGAAAATAGTTGTTTGAGTTGCACATGAGTATGTAATGATTAAATGAGCCTTGTCGAACAACTAAAGATAGATACAAAAGCATACACAAGAGTACCTCTTATTTCCTCCAGGATACACACCCACCAGTTGGTCTTTCTGCACATTTTAGGTAAGTCTTCCCGGTTGCTTTCTCTACTTCTCTCCCGGTCGCTTTCCCTTTCCCGTTGCAATTTGGTTTGCTCTCCCTCTCAGTCTTTTGGGACGATTGCTAAGCATCCCCCTTCAGTCTGCCAACCTTGCTATGAAACCAAATTCTGGGTGTTTCTGGAGAGTATCAAGTTGCAAAACTATGGGTGTTGCTTTAGATAGCAAGAGGGAGGCAGGGTGTGAGAGAGAGAAACAGATGAGGTTGCTTTATGGGTGTTAGGTGGGTGTCGCGGTGGTGGTGGATGAGGGAGGGCAGGAGTCAAGAGTGGCCAATGACAGAAGACGGATTGGAGGGGTAGAGAGACGCTTCACTAGTTAGTCTATCGTAATTTTTGTACTCCATTTTATTTTTTTTCTGTTTTTGTTTATTGTTTCTTCGAAAAGATTTTGAGTTTCCTTTTCTCAGTTTAGGCGTGGATTTGGGCTTGCTATTCGACTTAAGTTTGAGACTAGTCATTTCTACTTTTGTGTGTGTGTGTTTTGGGGATCATCATTCCTACTGTTTGATGGTTAGCTTGGGTCACGAAGTTGTTTTATTTTTGTTGTAAGAAGGTGTTATTTGTGGTATTTTCTTTTTCATTGCGAATTCGAATTGCTTACGCCCAATAATTCTGCAAGAAACCTTTTGCATAGATTTTTAATGGACTTTGTTGGAATTCCCATCCTCTCCATGCTCCATTCTATTTTACAAGGTTGACACTTTACCAATTTTTTAATGGACGTACAAGATGATCTAAAATTTTTAGATCGTAAATCACTTTTAAGAATTTTTTGAAGTAATACTTTTAGACTTCAACGAAATAGATACGTACAACAATATACATATAACATGAGATAGTATTCTACCCATACATGCATACAGTAATTGCAATTGAAAATATATAGTATTGTGTTTAGAAATTCAGTGTTGGTTTTAACCGATATAACATGAGTAGCGATTGTTTTAGGGTAACAATTATGAACCATTGACATTGACACATTGTAATTGGTTATTCTTAGGTTGCAGTATGAACTCCATACCGGTAAAAAAAAAATATTATCCCACATATCTCATGTGAGAGAGTGCCCTGTAGCAAAACTACCAAATCAAAAGTACTTACAAAAAAAAAGGGGTTTATTTTCATCCCGAATTCACATAATTGATTCTGAAAATCCAAAGAAAATCCTCACATATATGGTCAAATACTAAATTGGGACTTAAATTCTATTCCCATTAAGTAGGCCATATGACTATTGAATATATATATACCGAACCAGTCACAATCCTGCCCTCATCACCCGAGATTGTGAAGGAAAATGGAGAAGGGTGGGGAGAAGAAGATTGTGAAAGATAGCCATAATCTACTTCTGTCCGCCCTTGTCCTCGCGCTTGCTTTAGCCTTTTTTGGAACCCCTGTTGAGGCAAGAATGGTGATGTACTTGCAGCGTGGTGGTAAGGTTTCTCCCACCGCGACGCACCTATTGTCGGGTTACAAGAGATCGAGTTTTGAGCTTCTTTCCAGAGGCCTGGTGCCTCCATCGAAACCAAACTATCCGCCAGGATTTGGGATGCTTCCCAGAGGTCCAGTGCCTCCATCAGAACCAAAATACCCACCAGGATTTGGGATGCTGCCGAAGGGATCTATTCCTCCATCTGGGCCAGCTACACCACCCCCTTTTTATAAGAACTATTGGAATTCTCACATGTAATTGTTAGAAAGGTAAAAAAATGTGTGAGAGAGACTGAGTTTTACGTAGGGTGCCCTACAGTGAGACCCACAACCTCTCGCACGACCGTAATAACTTTATTATAGAGAATCAAGTATCTTTATTGAATGCTCAACAGCTGAATGTAAGCAATGGCTGCTATCTAGAGGTTGATGCTAATGGTGTCTAGTAATTTAAGTGTGATCTATATATCCATAGCCAATAATTAAGCTCTGTATTCCCTTTTAGCATCTGTATCATCTTCTGGCAATTTGTTTGGTTTTTTATTGTGTTTGAGGTTTGTGCTTGATCGGTAACCAAAGAACGACACAAATGAGCCAACAACAGCAATCTTTGTCAACGAAACACATCTAAAAATTCACTAAGAGAACAAATGATATTCGAAAAAGCTTTCTGGTCAGGTTGTTTCTGATCATGTTCTAATCAGTTGCTCATATGCTGGTCCGGAAATAAGTTATGTAAAAATACAGATTATCCAGGTGGCGTACAAGTAACCATCTCTATCAACACCGAGGACGTAAGTAAATACACTCTAGCCGAACGCGCGTATATAAAACGAAATTCCGAATGCTTTTTCTAACTCCTACATGTATATACCCACATAGTGAACTGAATAGACCATTCAAAAAAAGAAGTAAGATTCGAGGGAGAATTTCTCAGAGTTGCAAGCAATATGAAAGGTCACAGAAGTATTTTTGCTGGTCCGGACATAAATATGTTTGCTGACTGAATTAAAAATGTCAGTCTCATTTAACAAAAGGATTTACAACATCCAGTCTAAAAAGTCAAACAACTGAGATCGAGGAAACAATCAGAAACCAAAAATTGGATCCATATATGAGCTTTTTACACCATTTACGCTTTGTTTGGTTTAGAGTTTTGAGAAGAATATTTTGAGAAATATTTTTGAGATAGTGTTTGGATGGATTTTGGAAAAAAATAATTTGAGATTTAAATTTGGATGGATTTTTAAAACTCTTATAAAATTCTATAATGTAGTATTTTATATGCAAATGGATCTTATTTGATAGATGATTAGTTCTATTAGAAAAAATTTAAAATTTTGGATTACCAATAAAAAGATATGACGTTTGAAAATTTGGATGTAGAGCATTTAAAATGGGACGGAGGAAGTATAATTAGAGAGAGATGTAATAATTGGAGAGAGAAATGAGAATAATGATTGGAGAAAGGGTATGAGTAGAGAGAGAAATGTAATTAATGATTAGAGAGATGAGAGATGAAGAAAGAACTTTTTTGGAAATTTTTTGGATGGGTTTTGGAACTCAATGTTCGTCACCCTTCCTCGATGAAACAAGCCAGCAATGAGAAACCACAGGCCGACTAGGAAACCGAGTCCAAATACACATTGTTATTTGCCTGGCTAGTAACAATCGAAAACAGTGGAGTAATACAGTAGTCTTTTTTATTTTTTTGAAGAGCAGGAGTAGTTAAGCAGATGCGAAAGGCTATGGATACACATACCAAGGTTTTAAATAATAGTTTCGCGATACGTAACGGTAGCGGTTTGAGTGTAACGGTTTCTCTAGTATCGAACGATATGTAATGGGAATCAGGTATAACCGTCGCGAATTTTTAAAAGTCATTGTTTGACAAAATAAATAAATTAAATTGCTTGAAAAACCTGGAAGGTTCAAGTATCGCAGTAAACCGGTTGGATATGGACCGATGCGTTACGGGAACTAGCCAATAAGCATGCAGTTTTTCCTCTCGCTTGTGTACCGTGTGTAACAATCGAAAACAGTGGGTGTAACAAGTCTTTTTTTATTTTTTTGAAGAACCTAAAATGCGAAAGGCTATGGTTGTGTAATTACCGATACGTAACGGTAGCGCGTAATGGCCAATATTTAAAACGTGATGATACTACCTACAGACCCATATGAATAGATTGTTTGACAAAACAGATGAGAATGGACTAATAATTCCATGATCTTGGGGCAATGCCACGCAATACTCCAACACTCTACAGATGAGTATCACACATTTTTGCAATACCCAACATTTTACAGATCACAAAAATACATTTAAAAAATTACAAATGAATAACAAAATGTGTGGTGATGAATAATGGTATTGGGGCACTATGTGGCAGTGCCCCAAGACCATGGCATAATTACTCGAGTGTATTGGACCATGGCATAATTACTCGAGTGTATCGGATGACTGCAGGTACTTTATGCAATTTTTTTTAATTTTTTTCATTAAAAATCCATAATCCTAAATTCTTAATGGATTTTATTTTAGAAATAATTGCCAATTTTTTTTTGATCTTCATTCGATCTTAAATTATGAGTGAAAATTTTAAAGATTGGATCAATCATTTATAGATATTAGATCGATCTCAATTTTTAAGATCGATCTCAATTTTTAAGATCGATCTCAATTTTTAAGATCGATCTCAATTTTTACAAGATCACTCCAACAAATATTTAGTATAGTTAAACAACTCAAATAATTTGTGTGAAACTCTGAAGTGGGCCCTACACAACCATCTATATCCAATTGGAGAGTCCTCTGCCTAACTTGGCCCCAAAACGGCGTCGTTTTGCGGCGCTAGCAATTCTAGCGCCAAGCCGACCAACTTCCGCTTCGAACCTTCTTTACAAGAAATTTTTCAATGCCCCGCAGACACCGTTCGAATACACATCTCAATCATCCAATAGTGTTTGAATGGTCCAGATTTTAAGAAGGCTAGAGAGATTAGTCCATTTCACAAAAGAAAAGGAGAAAAAAAACATTATGAGGAAAGGGACAAGCGTGTGCAGTGGTGCTTACAAAAAGACGCTGTAACACCACGCGCTCCCCAAGAAATTACTAGCTACGTGCAGCACCTGCGCCGGCAGTATTCTTTTTTTAGGTGATGAATATTGGTCAATTAATCGAACCTATTGAGATCGATCGAATATAAATGATTGATCCAATCTTCAAAATTTTCACTCATAATTTAAGATCGAATGAAGATTAAAAAAAATTAGGCAATTATTTTTAAAATAAAATCCATTAAGAATTTAGGATTATGGATTTTTAATGAAAAAAATTAAAAAATTGCATAAAGTACCTGCAATCATCCGATACACTCGAGTAATTATGCCATGGTCCGATACACTTGAGTAATTATGCCATGGTCTTGGGGCACTGCCACAGTGTGCCCCAAAACCGTTATTCACCACACATTTTTGTGAGGCCTAGTAAAATGTGTGGTGGATAAGAGTGTTGGAGTACTGCGTGGCATTGCCCCAAGATCATGGAATTATTAGTCCACACTCATCTGTGTGCAATCTATGCATATGGGTCTGTAGGTAGTATCACGCTTTTAAATATCGATCGGCCATTACGCAGCGTATCGGTAATTACACAACAGGTTTTAGGTTCTTCAATACTGTTACACCCGGTACACAAGCGAGAGGAAAAACTGCATGCTTATTGGCTAGTTCCCGTAACGCATCGGTCCATATCCAACCATTGATGTACATGGTGATTCTCTCAGGAAAAAGAAAAAGCATGTGATGTAAGGAAAAAACATTGATGTACTGGTTTTATTTAGGAGTAAAAGACAAAATGGAGTTTGGATGAAAGCCCCCACAAAAAGTGGGGCGGCTTGGAATTTCCGGTTAAAGGTATCATCACTCTTGCATAAGCCTATTAACCTTCTAACATAAGCCTAATGCTACGACCACTTCTGTTTTATTTATTTATGTATTTATTTTGTAGATTGCCTGGTAATTCATTATAGTTAGGCTGATTCTTCCATATATGGGTTTATGTTATTATCCTTGTACCATGGGCGGTTCGGATCCGGGGGCCTCTAGTGAGTGAGCTCACTACATGCATGTAGTGAGCTCTCTCAACCATCTGATCCGAGATTAACGGTCCGGATCACCTTACACTTTAAAAAACACTGTTACATTTACTTTAACTCCAATTTTTCCAGACCGTTGATCTTGAATTGGACGGTCGAGAGAGCTCACTGCACACATGTAGTGACTAGTGAGCTCACTCACTACAGACCCCCGGATCCGGGCGGTTCTAGGATTTTAGTTCAGTGAAATGTGTAAATATATGTATCGTTTTTATTTAAGAAAAGCAACATAAAACTTGTTAAAATCGAAGAGACCACGGTTTAAATGCCAATGCATCATTCGAATAGTTGATTTCCATGAAAACTGATGTAATAACCGTATGCATAGTTTTGAGTGGCAATTGTGTTTAGACAATCTATATGTTGATGGCATACACCATAAGGCTCCATTCTCCTTGCTTACTTCTTTCTGAAATTTTTTGCGGTATTTTTTTTTTATTTTTCTTAACTTTTTGTTCATCTTTTCGTTGTAAAATTTTGGAATAATTGTTCGTCACGACCAGACGAATCAGAAAAGTTTAAAATATGATCGATATTGAAAAAAATTTATATGGGACGACACTTTAGAAAAAAAAAAAGTTGTTTGGTACTTTTTCGTTTGTAGTGATTTTTCTTTTAGTCATAATTTTTACTTTTTAGACTCATCTCGTTGAGACCGATGATTAATCCAAAAAATATTATGAGAATCTAACAAAAATTCAGAAAAGACGAACAAAACACACAAAACGAAGTAAAAAAAAGAGTCAAAGAGAATGGAGTTTAAGTATCGGACACAACCTATGCATATTTATAGGTCTACATGGTTTTTATTTACGAGTGAAAACATGGAAACTTCAGAATTTCAAAGAGGTTTCTTTCCAAAAAATTCTCAAAAAACAAAAAGAGATAAGTTTTGAAAATCGCCAACCAACCAAATTGTATGTGTTTCCAGGAATCAATCTTGAAATCATAAGCTGAAAACTGCAACTTAAAGGGCCCTCATCTTTTTCGTACTAGTATACGAACCTTCTAGGACTTCATTACATTGCCATGGCTGGCTACATTGCCTTACATATGTTTACATTCAGTTGATGGTCGTGGGTGCTCTTAACTCTCCTTACCTTGTGTAGGAAATGTCAGCGCGTTTGATGAATGGACAATTGACCAACCTATAATAACTCGCCACGTGGTGAGAAGAGCCACAACGGACACGTCAGACATTAACTAAAGTCAATGGGTGGGGCAAAACCCCACCGCAAAGGGAATGTCCTTGCGGAAGGACACAGAGGACTTACGAATGCCCTAAGTAAGGGATACCCTGAATAAGGGAACCTCATTTGATGAGGATTCACCCGTCGCGACCCCTCTGAAAAGGGAATTGGCACAACGGGAAGAAGTTAATACTTACACGTATATATATATCGAGCTCGCGATTGCACCTGGTCATAAGGCAGGGGCAGGGAAATCATTACGAGTCTGGAGCAAGGTGTTGGCGCGAGCCAAAGGGCTCGCGACCATGCCTAGCACAATGGGAATAGGGGAGATACAAGCGGCTGGGTGGCTTTAAAGGATTAGGGTTCGTCGCGAGGGAATGGCGTGCACTGGATAAGCCATAGGAATCTTCCTTGTAAGGTCCATAGCCCGCGGTCTCTCTTTGTTAGCAATTCCACGACAAAACACATATTTGGGTGTATCCCCGTTTATTGAGTTATAATTTATTTTTTCTTTTAGAATGTCTGTGTAGGAAGTTGAAGGAAATCAATGTGTCTTGTAACGAGGGACTGTCAGTGTGTAGTTAAGCAAAGTGTGCGACATTAATTTTGATGGGCACCAATATTTGGAAGGATTTGCTCGGGATTGGTATGGCTAATCGAAGGAAATTTTCGGGGCTGTTCAATTGGAAGTTAAGGTTTTAATTAGTCAAGGTTCACAAGTATAAAAGATGATTTTAAAGGCCCAATATCAATAGAAGATCTTCCGCCGTGATTTGCTTGAGTTGATTGGAGAGATTTTATTTCTATATGTTTATTCCTCCTTAGCAAGGAAGGAGGCTTGGCAGTCCATATATATCACGACAAAGTCAGTGGAAAAAGGTAACCAAGTATTAGAAAGACAAGGGAGGGCTACTTGGTTACGGGTGTTATTCAATTGTTTCGGGAGCCAATATTTTCCACGTTAGAAACCATAGAGCAGCAACACCTTTTTTGAGTCTTGGAGTACAACTAATGGATTGTTGAGCAGCATGATCAAATCCAAGAATTTTTCTACAACCCATATAATTCTTATGGTTCAACTTTATGGTTCAACTTTCAGTGGATTTCTGAAAGTTTCTCGGAAGGCTTGAGTGATTCAAGGCGTGCGGCAATCAAAAACTTGGTGCGATGAACGAGGAGTCGGCAATCGGTTCTTGGGTCAATCGAGAGGATTTTCAATTGTAAGTATAGGTCAATTGTAATCGTGCAACGTTATTTTTTAGTGTTTTGATTCCTTCCGGGGTTTTCCACGTATATCGCGTGTTCATCGTTTATTTTTTAATTCCTATTATTGCTTGATTTTTCGCTTGTTAGCAAAATAGGATTTTTCATTCCTAATGGCCAGTGACGTTGCCCACGTTGCCCAGGTATATGAAGGGAGCACGTGTCATCGTATTATTAGGAAAATGTCTGCAGCCCAATGATTGGGTGCACATATCCCTATAAATAGGAGACATTCTTTCACAAATTCTCAAAGAGGTTGGTTCATCCCCAAGGCACAAAAATTCTAGAGGGAGAAAGTAACTCAGAGCTCTGGAATCTATAACACTGTTTTTGCCAGCACTCGCGAGCCCACCTTTCTTCTAGAGCTGTGACATAAGGATAATGATAACCTAAAGGGGAGTGGACTGAGTACTGCTGCCTTCTCTCTTTGTGTATTTGGTCTAATCCTTCACCCCTTTGCACACTCTCTTATCTCTTGCTTAACCTTAGCTATTGTTTGCCTCTCCGAGTTAATTTTATTTTGACTAACCAAGAACCTATCCTACACCTTGTTATCAACAACATTTAAATGGATGGCTCTTGTGTTGAGCGGAGGGCATCATCTTCAAACATTTCATCAAATTATAAGCTTGGGAGGATCCTTGGTTCTGGGGCGTTTGGTGAAGTGAAACTTGCAATTCATATCCCGACGGACATTAAAGTTGCTATTAAGATCCTAAAGCGTCCAATTAATGATTCTGATGCTGAAAAAGGTTTGTCGTGCATTTGATTTCTCTTGTGTTTCAAAATTAGACTCATGCATTTGTCACTCTTTCTTTAGTCAGAAGACGGAATGGTAACATTAATAATTTATCTATGAAAGAGATGATACTAACTACAAGAATTCATAAATTGCAAAGGAATACACAGTAAATTTGGCTTTGGCGCAATCCTTAAAATGCTAAGATAAGAGACACAAGACTAACTGAAGCATTTTGAGAAAATTAACGAGTATTCACTGCTCGTGTCATGTTTGTCAATTAAATGAAACTTTCAGTATGTTCCGGCACTGTATAGGGTAGCCATCTGTGAGAAATCTTAGTTGCAGGAACCGTGTACCTTGCAGACGCTCCTCCCCGAGAAACGCGATTCCGCGTTTCTCACTCGGAAACGCGATGGAAGCGCGATCCCAAGAGACGGAAACGCGATCCTAAGGAAGATGGGAGCTTTTCTGTGATTTCCGGTCGCCGTCGTCGTTACTCGTTACTTGCAATCGCCGTCGTCGTTACTCGTTACTTGCAATCGCCGTCGTTCCTTCCATTCCAGTTCCTTCCAATCTCTGTCGACGATGGGAGCTTATCTGTGATTTCCGATCGCCGTCGTCGTTACTGTATCTATCACCGTTGTGATGTGTCTGGGAAAGATACTGGAACACGAAGGAAAGAAGAAGACGAAGACCAGAGCGCCAGATCGGAATATTATAGGCTGTATCTATCCTATGGTGATATTGAATCTGGGAAGTGTTTAATTATCTCATTCTTACACGTGTAGGGCTAGATGGGAATGTGTAACTTTACATTTACAATTCAAGACCAACTCTTCATTTTCCACCTAATTTTTCCTCCTCTTTAGGGTATGTTTATGGGTATGTGTGCGGCTCGGGAATAATGAAAAATGAGCCCTGTTTTACTGTTTATGGGTATGTGTGTTACTCTTCTAAAATTGTTGGACCCTACAAAACACAATATTAAAATTGAGTAAAAAAAAATGAAAAATGAGTCAAATTATGTTTTTTCTTTAACGTTGGTTGAGAGTATTTTTTTCCTTTTTTTAAAAATGAATAAGGGGTGTTCCACTAACAATAAACTGTTTTTTCTAAACACCGAGACATATCATTCTCTCACAATACATCACATAAAAAACCGTGAAAACTAATTTTTTCAAAAAACCAACTTAGTGGAACACCCCAAATGAACTTTGGTAGTAGTAGTTGGGAGCTCATAATAAAATAACTTAACTTGTATTGCCCACTAAATTGTGAAACAAAAAAAGTACAAAAATCAAAATTTTTATGTATATTCCACGTAGTATTTTAATTAGATTTATCATTTCCATTTTCGACTTTGGGAGAGGTTCTAATTTATGGAAAACGTAAAACTAGCACTTGGGCAACAATTGGAAAATAATGAGTTAGCTTACTGGAACTTTTTATATCATAAATTGTTCAGTAAAGAAACATGAAATTACATACTCCTATAATTTTCACAAAATTGTTATATCATTTCAAATAATTAAATCCTTTATGTTTAGATTTTTTTTTTCCTCCAATAATCTCCAACTCCTATTTTTTTTTCCATGATCACATCACAAATAATAATCTCCATTAGCTAAGTCATCATCACTACTAATAATCTCTGTTAGTCATACTCTAGTCAAGCTAAGTTCAACCTGTAATGCCGCATACTGGTCATGATCACGAATAACGATCTCCTTTTGTCATACTCTAGTATGTCACACTACAACTAACTAATGAGCGTTACATTACATCTTACTCTATGTCTTAGTCCTATGATTTCACAATCACTAATAATAATCTAATGACTAATCAAGCTAAGTTCAACACGTAATAACGCATACTGGTCATGATCACAAATGACGATCTCCTTTTGTCATACTCTAGTATGTCACACTACAGCTAACTAATGAGCGTTACATTACATCT
>CM029270.1:16548538-16716038 GCA_016920895.1 Vaccinium myrtillus | reverse complement strand
AAAAAATTAAAAAATTATATAAAAAATATTAAAAAAATTATAATTTTAATATTTTTTTCTACACGCTCCCGACGGCGCTCCCACACTTCTATGATCATCCGCTCCCCCGCCCCCGCTCCCGCTCCCGTTCGCGCACCCGCTTCGTGCTACTAAGTGAGAAATATTTGTGCTGAATATGTTGCTCCTTGTAACTGATAGAAAATCTTTTGATGCCTAATTTAGACATCATTCAACGCACACTAGAGCAACTTACTAGTATTGGAACAGTGAAGAAGAAATCCCAAACTCACTAACCTCACCGACAAACTGCAACAACTCAGTTTAGAATTCAACCATGAACTGGCAGGTATACAAGAAGCAATCCTTCACATGCCCGATAAATAAGTAAATAAATTGTGAACGAGCCACTCTGGCGTGTCAATTTCTTACTCAAATGACAAACAAAATGTAGTGTTCTTGTTTCATTTTCATAAATGACATCGACATTTAGATTCTTAAAGTGGTCATCTTTTGGTAGTATAAATTCTAGTTGGACTGTGCTAATGTCTTGCTTAGCATTTATTTCTTACTCAACGAGTCTCAGTCCAAGACAAAGGAGGAGGTTGTGGTAGGTTGAGCCAATGGAAGCCTTGAAGGCACACTTTAGGATCAATGGATCATATATAGAGTATGTAATTGCTTTGAAGGTTTGCCGAGTTTTTATTGGCATCAAAGTATCCTCCAGAAGATGCAATATCATGGCATATATGTTGTACTTCTAGGCCATCATTTAAATGGTACTTTATTTTAGTTCATATTCGTCATGGGTTAGTACTTTATTCTAGAATGTGATTCCGATGAAGTTATTTTGGCCCATGCTATTATTTGACAAATTGATAACTATGATTTTCATGCTGTGTTGTTTTGGTGAGACGAGATCAACAATCAAAGGCTATTTTCCCATCCACATATAGTTCGCCTTTATGAGGTCATAGAGACTCGATCAAAAATATATCTTGTCATGGAATACATGAATTCTAGTGATCTTTTTCATTATATCAAGTTGAGTGGTAGACTCCAAGAAGACGAGGCTCGCCACTTCTTTCAACAGGTACTTAGATTGCTAGTTTATTCTATTTTGGCCATTTTTCACTTTTTTCTTCTCTTTTTTCTCCTTCTCCTAACATTACTACTATCTGTATTCTGTTTTTGAAGTAGTATTGCTGAATTTTTCAGCAAATTTATTGTTTATGAATTGTTCTTAGGACAGGTTATGATGTACTGATTTGTGTTGAATCTCGTCGGGTGGACAATGTTCTGTCCTAAACTTCACAAAGTGTTTTTAAAGTCCTCTCATATTAACTTAATTTTCCATTTAGTTCCTCCAAATGATAAATGGATGGATGAAATTAACCATATATATCATGTGGTATCTCATGATAGAGTAGATCATTTCAGGCGTCAAATGTTGCCACCTTCACATGGTGGTTCACCGGTACCTGAAGCCAGAAAACCTACTTTTGGATTCAAAACGCAATATCAAAATTGCTGACTTTGGTCTAGCAGTATCATGACTGATGGTCATTTTCTCAAAACAAGTTGCGGAAACCAAGATTATGCAGCTCCTGAGGTATGTAATTAGTTTTGAAATAGCTAGATCCATAAGATTACCCTTGTGCTCCAACTACTTTCATATTACAAACAAGGGAAAAAAGGGGAGAAACTCTTATTCCATTGTCAATCAAAGTACCCTTTTGTATAGGTTATATCTAAAAATTATATGCTGGTCATGAGGTTGATGTTTGGAGTTGCGGCGTTATCTTATATACTCTTATGTGTGGAAGGATTCCGTTCAATGATGCTTCAAAGATAAACGTAGGTTAAGTGGGTTGGTATTTTTGAGTATTTGATTAAGTTATTTTCTAACGTCAAATTTATTTCTGTTAGCAGAATGGAGTATACAACCACACTATTTGCCTCTTGCTGCACGTGATTTGATTTTGCGGATACTTATAGTTGACCCAATAAGCCGCTTATCAATCCCTGAAATACGTCGGCATCCTTGGTTTCAACTACATCTTCCTCGATATCTGCTTATGCCCATGGTCACTGCAGTGTATAATGCCGAAAAGGTACACATACTTTCATATACCCATATTTTTTTGGGGTTTTTTTTTTGTTTTGTTTGTGATGTCATCTTTTAATGTTGTGTAATTTTTACAATCTCTGGGAGCTAAAATCTATAATCGAACACATGAATCATGTTTTATTTGGTAAGTATCATAGTGTTTTCATGAAGCCAAGTACCTAGAAACCATGGATGAAGTATCCATTGTCGGATAACGTGGTATACATTATTGGGTCCATTTTCTAACGGCTTAAAGTTTTGGGGACAACTAGTGATATGTCATAGTACAATGTTATAGGTTTTAGTTTCAAGACTCTCCATCTTTATTTGTTTCCCATTGGTATTGTGTTTATGCATTTTGAATTTTGTTTCTCTTCATGTTGGATGTTGGATCTCCACGTGCAAGAGGGGATTACTCGCGAGGGAGGTTGATTTATTTTGTTTGTCCCATTTTCTAACAACTAAGCTTTTTGGACAACTGGTGATCTGAAAGAATCTATCAATAATACATAGAGAATCTTGCCAATAATTCCCCAAGTCCAGCTCCTATATCATGAATAAACTTTACATCCAACTCAAAATCTTAAGATATCAGATGTAGGGATCTCACCTGTATTTTAAGTTATACTCCACTCTAAACACATTTAAAGTGGTATCCTTGACGCACTCTTTTGTTTCTCGATGATAATGATATCTTAACATTTTATTGGAACCAAATTTGCAAAGGAGCTAGATATCCAATTTAATAGAAAGACAATAGTTGGGGTGTCACAAATGTTTGTTGAAATGCACCATGCCCATTGCTCTTTACATAGGATTGAAGGACTTCTTCGTTTTGAATTTCACAATGGCTCAATTGGCCCACCCCTTGTCATTATTTAATTATTACTCTGTAGCGCAATGAAGGATCGTGATCTAATAACACAAAAACTATGCACCAACACTTTTATATCTTTATTTTTGTTCAAATTTTGTGTTAACAGATGAGATGGAAACAAGTGTTCTGCTGGACATGTTAAAAACAGTTTCTTAAACTTTTCCCTCGTTTGTCGTTGCTAGTTCAGTGGTTTCTCAAGCAGTTGGTTGATGCTCTCTTAACATGCTTATCTGTTCTTACTGCACTTTTGCCCCTTTCATCATAGACATATCTTTTTTTTTACTTCTGTTCTAATAACCTTGTTGTCCTTTGGTTTAAACGGTTGATGCTCTATATCTCTTGGTAATTAACTCTTAGATGAAACAATCTAATTAATATCCTTACTATGAAATGTATGGGGTCGGGGATATTATCACATTTTTTTCCTCTTTTGGGTATTAAATTTTCCTTTTCGTCTTCTATGCTGGTAGGATAGATTCATATATAATCACTATCAAGTGTCAACTGTCAAGCACCAAAATTGAAATCAACTAGCAATGACTAGAGAGCCCCACAAGCTTTAACATACACGTAAGAACATACCAGTATGATCAATTGGGTAACAATAGTCAGCAATATTGTCGAAGGAATTTGTGACGAGTGATTGTAACCTTGATCCTTTCCAATTCCTTCTTCAATGAGTAGCTTTCTTGTAATAATTATCAACGTTTGTGTGTGTGTCCTTCTGTTCAATTTCATTAATCACCTAATCAAGATAATTGTGCATGACATGACATCGATATAATTACCATGTAAACTCGGAGCTTAGTGTGCTCACTAGTTGAAACCTGTCTTACAGCGATGTTAGTCCCAAAGGAAAAAAGCTCATTGATGGTGGCCCTCTTCTGCTTTATACTATAGTTAGAAGCACATGATGAGAGAGTTGTAAGCTACTTTTTATTAATTGTTAAATGGGGAATTATGCTACTTTTTGTTAATCTGTATGGACACTATTGGCTTTGCAATATATATTTTTCTCGAATGGGTCCGGTCGACATTCAACTGATTTCCAGTTTTTCTCCAATCTTAGCAACATCTGGTACGTGAGGATTGTCCTAAAATATACTTGAGATCACTATCTGCTGATCAAAGAAAGTGGGCACTTGGGTTTCAGGTTATATTAGCATTTTCTTAATATGTTTTACTGCGTGTACATTTTTGTGTTTTATCGTTTATTTAATCCTTTTCATTGTAGCTGCTTCAACATCATTATGGTTGAGACTTCGTTGGTTTTTCCTTTTAAATCTTATCTTTAGTCTCGAGCAAATCCCTATGGGATGATGACAGCCGTGTTGAAGATTTTTCAGAAGTTAAATGTGCGATGGAAGGAGATAGGACCTTACAATATGAAATGTCTATGGTTGCCTCTGTTTTCCTCCAGTCCCAAAGATACAAGCACTGACGACGTAACTGATGGAAATTCAGAAGATAGCCTCGAGTTGTCAATTGCGAGTACAAGCAGAGAGGGTGTGAGGCTGCAAGATGCAGTTAAGTTCGAACTCCAGGTAATAACTTGCGTCTTTTAACAGGCTTTGGTCATTTGACGATTCGTTAGGCGAATTTTTCATAGTCAAGGTATGAATTTACTAATTTTGTGTGGCTTGAATTAATGAACATCTTGCTCTGCCAGAGTCTCATATATGAAACTATCAGACATTGTATAGTGTATACTGTCAACGTTTCTTTCTTTAATGTATGGGGAAAAAAGGGTAACAAAAGCGTCAGCGTGCAAGAATACATCTTAATTTCAGCTCTTAGAGTGACTGAAAAAGATTGTGATATCATGTGTTGAATAATGTCCTTTCTGTAATGAGGCTCTTTTCCCTTCTGTTGCTGATGAGTTTGGTTAGTACCACGTTATGGTGGTGGAGGAAAAAAGGAAACATATACAATAAGTTGCTTTTCAACATACGGTGGTGGTATTTAATTAGTTGTTCATGATGGGGTTGGTTTCTCTGAACTAAAAACAAAATATCGGACAGAACTCTAGTAGGTACTTTTTTTTATCATATCACTAAAAGTCTTCTTTGGTTATAGATACAACTGCAGATTATTCAAGATATATACATGAATATTTTGATGCGTTTGTGCATAGTACATCACATTGGTTATAGATACTGGGATATCTTTCGCTTTAGGTTACATTTTGTAAGCTTAAGATACAGTATAAATTCTAGTATGATAATTTGCCATGTCTTAACATTTTTTTACAGCTCTATAAAGCCAGTGAAGAATCGTATATTCTGGATATGCAAATTATTCACGGGACACCATTGTTCTTTCTTGAAATCAGTGTTGCGTTCTTCGCATCTGTAGTCACTTAATTTTGCACCTAATGCAGAATCCCAAGCACGCATTTGGGGCTTAACTGAAGAATTCTAATAGGGTCTCTATCGAACGTGAGCATCATCCTTAACTTGGGTTGTTGTAATTGATGAATAAATAGTTTATCGTTGAATGTTACCACATTGCATTGGTTGATATTTGTTTGCCATATTTTTTTTAGCAGACAAATCAATGTGCATGATGTGTATGTTTGGCCTAGTACTTTGAACTATTGGTGTTCACCTACAGGCTACATCCCATAATGGAAATGGCTCAATGAATATTAAGGGAAGTCTTATGCAAGAACATTTACATCAATAGAGATTCAACCATTTGTTCCAAGGTCTATGAAGCTTGAAAAGAACTTGAAACATTCTTTTCGTTCCCTACAGCCATTACTGGTTCTTCTTCTTCTTGTTGTTTTTTATTTCCCTGTTTGAGGAATTATCAAATTAATCAATATTGGAAGGTCGATTTCTCCATTTAGTTTTTGAAGTCAGTATTTTGGCTCAAAACGCTTGAGATTTTAATATACTAACTGGGTATCGAAAAAAATATTCGATCCTGAATTTTGAATAAAAATTGAAAGATTGGATTAAGCATCTACATTTATCAGATTGAGCTGATTTTTTTGCCAAGCCACTTGGAAAATTATTTTTGAAATTAATGAACAGTTCAGATCATTTGTGTGAGACCTCAGAGAGGTCTACACATGCTCATTTGTAGATTATTGATACGTTATCGGTCGGTATCCATTGTGAAAGTAGTAGCTAAATATGCTTATTTCACCACCCCATAATAAAAAACGAAGAAACTACAGAGAGTATAGTTATCAAAAATCTATAATACGGGATATGGATCCTGCAATTTGTATCGTCTTCTTCAATAAACCATACATATCTCGCCCCTATTCCAAAATTCTGTGATATGATGACGTATCTTATGATATTTCCGTGTATTCCGATTCGATATGTGTCCTTTGATTTCTTATTGAAAAACAAAGTCAAAACGTATTTTAAGAGTGGATCACCAAACTTGATCAAAATCGTTTGTCCTAATTACAGCGACATTCAAACAATTTAAAGAAAACCAAAACTTAATCTATTAGAGCTTGAATAGGAGAAAGAACATATTTCAATCACGAATTGCTTGAATCAGATAAGGACTTTTCATTTCCGGACCTCATGATCCAAACGTTTTTTTTGACAATCCGATCCGTCCAATGTGTTCAGAAGGTGTTTTAAAGGGTCCACGCTGGAAATCTTCAAAAAAAAAATACCGGGAAGGGCTTGACCCAAGCAGTTTTCGCAAAAAATATATATTTACATTTTTTGCGAAAACTGCTTGGATCAAGCCATTCCTGGTATTTTTTTTTGAAGATTTCCCGCGTGGACCCTTGAAAACACCTTCTGAACACATTGGACGGATCGGATTTTCCAAAAATAATTTGCAACACAAAAATAACCATTTTTTTCTTATTTCCGGGAGGTGTGGATTAGAAGTTTTTATATATATATATATATGTCAACAAAAATTGAAACTTTGTTTAACTTCTCGTCTTGCGTAGTGGACAATATTTTGGGGAAATGAAGAAAATAAGCCGACTTATTAATCTTCTAATACCCTTTTGAAATAAATTGTGGCGATTAGATTGAGACAGATCTTTTTTAATATATGATCATCTTTAGTATGATATCACGAGATTTTCTATCAAAATCCTGCATCCAAAGAAAGATTATTCAAGTTAACAAGGTTTTGTAATGAAGTTGAATAAGTTGGGTATCTATAATTTTACAAGCTAAACAAACAAAGAACAAGGACAAAGAATGCAGAGTAAGATTTTTACACCGACACATTCTCATATTTTTCAGATTTATTTAATAATGAAAAAGCATTGAACAATTTAGTCTAAAAAAAATCACATTAAATGATTTGGTTTGTGAATTGATGTTGGCAGTTTTGGTTCTACACAACCCTGAACAACAATATGTAGGGATAATAGGTGTAATGTTAAATTTTATTAACATAAACACGAGATAAACAGACTTTACAGACATTCATGATTTTATGGCATAATTTGTTGACTTCTATGAAATCGTTCAACTATAAGTCTTGATTTGTTTAAATATTTCTGAGAACATCTCACTTCGCTCATTTTTTCACCATTTTATATGAGAAATAATAATCTCATACGGTAATTTTTCATGTAGGGGGTGTTCCACTAAGGTGGTTTTTTAAAAAAACTGGTTTTTTCACGGTTTTTTATGAAAATTATTTTTGAAATTAATGAACAGTTCAGATCATTTGTGTGAGACCTCAGAGAGGTCTAAACATGCTCATTTGTAGATTATTGATACGTTATCGGTCGGTATCCATTGTGAAAGTAGTAGCTAAATATGCTTATTTCACCACCCCATAAAAATAAAAAACGAAGAAACTACAGAGAGTATAGTTATCAAAAATCTATAATACAGGATATGGATCCTGCAATTTGTATCGTCTTCTTCAATAAACCATACATATCTCACCCCTATTCCAAAATTCTGTGATATGATGACGTATCTTATGATATTTCCGTGTATTCCGATTCGATATGTGTCCTTTGATTTCTTATTGAAAAACAAAGTCAAAACGTATTTTAAGAGTGGATCACCAAACTTGATCGAAATCGTTTGTCTTAATTACAACGACATTCAAACAATTTAAAGAAAACCAAAACTTAATCTACTAGAGCTTGAATAGGAGAAAGAACATATTTCAATCACGAATTGCTTGAATCAGATAAGGGTTCTTCTGCTTCTCTTCTCTTGACCATGGCGCCAAAAGCCTCAATGTGATAGACCTCATCTGGGAGACTTGAAAGTTTTCATCCTAAAACCTACTTTTTCATATATAAAAAGTATACTCGTACATACGAAAAAGTATACTTTTCCTACGTACAACAAATTTTTAAATTGTAAATTGTTTATTAGCTTTCACCGACGTATCCTTTTTTTTTTTTTAATAGCAACGTATCTTACGAAACACAATACATATCTCAATATCATTCGCAAAATAAAAAAATTAATAATAACACGTATCCATTATTCGAAAATACTTGGATATCATATTATAGATATATAGTTTTTGTTTGCTTCAAAAAGTTAGGATAATAGTAGATGGAGGAAGCGGCTCCAGGAATTTATAGTCCGGTGTTTAGAAATATAGTTTTAACTCTACTAGCTCTATTAACCGATACTAAATGCACACAACTCGTATATAAGTATAAATACTGCGGTCAAAAACCTTCATTTTGAAAAGATTGGCTACTATGCAAACCGAGAACTTCAATATATATATGTCAACAAAAATTGAAACTTTGTTTGAAAAGATTGGCTACTATATATGCAAACCGAGAACTTCAATATATATATGTCAACAAAAATTGAAACTTTGTTTAAGTTCTCGTCTTACGTAGTGGACAATATTTTGGGGAAATGAAGAAAATAAGCCGACATATTAATCTTCTAATACCCTTTTGAAATAAATTGTGGCGATTAGATTGAGACAAATCTTTTTGAATATATGATCATCTTTAGTATGATATCACGAGATTTTCTATCAAAATCCTGCATCCAAAGAAAGATTATTCAAGTTAACAAGGTTTTGTAATGAAGTTGAATAAGTTGGGTATCTATAATTTTACAAGCTAAACAAACAAAGAACAAGGACAAAGAATGCAGAGTAAGATTTTTACACCGACACATTCTCATATTTTTCAGATTTATTTAATAATGAAAAAGCATTGAACAATTTAGTCTAAAAAAAATCACATTAAATGATTTGGTTTGTGAATTGATGTTGGCAGTTTTGGTTCTACACAACCCTGAACAACAATATGTAGGGATAATAGGTGTAATGTTAAATTTTATTAACATAAACACGAGATAAACAGACTTTACAGACATTCATGATTTTATGGCATAATTTGTTGACTTCTATGAAATCGTTCAACTATAAGTCTTGATTTGTTTAAATATTTCTGAGAACATCTCACTTCGCTCATTTTTTCACCATTTTATATGAGAAATAATAATCTCATATGGTAATTTTTCATATAGGGTGTGTTCCACTAAGGTGGTTTTTTAAAACAACTGGTTTTTCACGGTTTTTTATGAAAATTATTTTTGAAATTAATGAACAGTTCAGATCATTTGTGTGAGACCTCAGAGAGGTCTAAACATGCTCATTTGTAGATTATTGATACGTTATCGGTCGGTATCCATTGTGAAAGTAGTAGCTAAATATGCTTATTTCACCACCCCATAAAAATAAAAAACGAAGAAACTACAGAGAGTATAGTTATCAAAAATCTATAATACAGTATATGGATCCTGCAATTTGTATCGTCTTCTTCAATAAACCATACATATCTCACCCCTATTCCAAAATTCTGTGATATGATAACGTATCTTATGATATTTCCGTGTATTCCGATTCGATATGTGTCCTTTGATTTCTTATTGAAAAACAAAGTCAAAACGTATTTTAAGAGTGGATCACCAAACTTGATCGAAATCGTTTGTCTTAATTACAGCGACATTCAAACAATTTAAAGAAAACCAAAACTTAATCTATTAGAGCTTGAATAGGAGAAAGAACATATTTCAATCACGAATTGCTTGAATCAGATAAGGGTTCTTCTGCTTCTCTTCTCTTGACCATGGCGCCAAAAGCCTCAATGTGATAGACCTCATCTGGGAGACTTGAAAGTTTTCATCCTGAAACCTACTTTTTCAAATATAAAAAGTATACTCGTACATACGAAAAAGTATACTTTTCCCACGTACAACAAATTTTTAAATTGTAAATTGTTTATTAGCTTTCACCGACGTATCTTTTTTTTTTTTAATAGCAACGTATCTTACGAAACACAATACATATCTCAATATGATTCGCAAAATAAAAAAATTAATAATAACACGTATCCATATTCGAAAATACTTGGATATCATATTATAGATATATAGTTTTTGTTTGCTTCAAAAAGTTAGGATAATAGTAGATGGAGGAAGCGGCTCCAGGAATTTATAGTCCGGTGTTTAGAAATATAGTTTTAACTCTACTAGCTCTATTAACCGATACTAAATGCACACAACTCGTATATAAGTATAAATACTGCGGTCAAAAACATTCATTTCGAAAAGATTGGCTACTATGCAAACCGAGAACTTCAATATATATATGTCAACAAAAATTGAAACTTTGTTTAAGTTCTCGTCTTACGTAGTGGACAATATTTTGGGGAAATGAAGAAAATAAGCCGACATATTAATCTTCTAATACCCTTTTGAAATAAATTGTGGCGATTAGATTGAGACAAATCTTTTTGAATATATGATCATCTTTAGTATGATATCACGAGATTTTCTATCAAAATCCTGCATCCAAAGAAAGATTATTCAAGTTAACAAGGTTTTGTAATGAAGTTGAATAAGTTGGGTATCTATAATTTTACAAGCTAAACAAACAAAGAACAAGGACAAAGAATGCAGAGTAAGATTTTTACACCGACACATTCTCATATTTTTCAGATTTATTTAATAATGAAAAAGCATTGAACAATTTAGTCTAAAAAAAATCACATTAAATGATTTGGTTTGTGAATTGATGTTGGCAGTTTTGGTTCTACACAACCCTGAACAACAATATGTAGGGATAATAGGTGTAATGTTAAATTTTATTAACATAAACATGAGATAAACAGACTTTACAGACATTCATGATTTTATGGCATAATTTGTTGACTTCTATGAAATCGTTCAACTATAAGTCTTGATTTGTTTAAATAATTCTGAGAACATCTCACTTCGCTCATTTTTTCACCATTTTATATGAGAAATAATAATCTCATACGGTAATTTTTCATGTACGGGGTGTTCCACTAAGGTGGTTTTTTAAAACAACTGGTTTTTCACGGTTTTTTATGAAAATTATTTTTGAAATTAATGAACAGTTCAGATCATTTGTGTGAGACCTCAGAGAGGTCTAAACATGCTCATTTGTAGATTATTAATACGTTATCGGTCGGTATCCATTGTGAATGTAGTAGCTAAATATGCTTATTTCACCACCCCATAAAAATAAAAAACGAAGAAACTACAGAGAGTATAGTTATCAAAAATCTATAATACAGTATATGGATCCTGCAATTTGTATCGTCTTCTTCAATAAACAATACATATCTCACCCCTATTCCAAAATTCTGTGATATGATGACGTATCTTATGATATTTCCGTGTATTCCGATTCGATATTTGTCCTTTGATTTCTTATTGAAAAACAAAGTCAAAACGTATTTTAAGAGTGGATCACCAAACTTGATCGAAATCGTTTGTCTTAATTACAACGACATTCAAACAATTTAAAGAAAACCAAAACTTAATCTACTAGAGCTTGAATAGGAGAAAGAACATATTTCAATCACGAATTGCTTGAATCAGATAAGGGTTCTTCTGCTTCTCTTCTCTTGACCATGGCGCCAAAAGCCTCAATGTGATAGACCTCATCTGGGAGACTTGAAAGTTTTCATCCCTAAAACCTACTTTTTCAAATATAAAAAGTATACTCGTACATACGAAAAGTATACTTTTCCCATACAACAAATTTTTAAATTGTAAATTGTTTATTAGCTTTCACCGACGTATCTTTTTTTTTTTTTTAATAGCAACGTATCTTACGAAACACAATACATATCTCAATATGATTCGCAAAATAAAAAAAAAATTAATAATAACACGTATCCATATTCGAAAATACTTGGATATCATATTATAGATATATAGTTTTTGTTTGAAAAAAAAGTTAGGATAATAGTAGATGGAGGAAGCGGCTAATGATTGAATTATAGTCCGGTGTTTAGAAATATAGTTTTAACTCTACTAGCTTTATTAACCGATAACAAATGCACAAAACTCGTATATTAGTATAAATACTAAATGTCAAAAACATTCATTTCGAAAAGATTGGCTACTATGCAAACCGAGAACTTCAATATATATATGTCAACAAAAATTGAAACTTTGTTTAAGTTCTCGTCTTACGTAGTGGACAATATTTTGGGGAAATGAAGAAAATAAGCCGACATATTAATCTTCTAATACCCTTTTGAAATAAATTGTGGCGATTAGATTGAGACAAATCTTTTTGAATATATGATCATCTTTAGTATGATATCACGAGATTTTCTATCAAAATCCTGCATCCAAAGAAAGATTATTCAAGTTAACAAGGTTTTGTAATGAAGTTGAATAAGTTGGGTATCTATAATTTTACAAGCTAAACAAACAAAGAACAAGGACAAAGAATGCAGAGTAAGATTTTTACACCGACACATTCTCATATTTTTCAGATTTATTTAATAATGAAAAAGCATTGAACAATTTAGTCTAAAAAAAATCACATTAAATGATTTGGTTTGTGAATTGATGTTGGCAGTTTTGGTTCTACACAACCCTGAACAACAATATGTAGGGATAATAGGTGTAATGTTAAATTTTATTAACATAAACACGAGATAAACAGACTTTACAGACATTCATGATTTTATGGCATAATTTGTTGACTTCTATGAAATCGTTCAACTATAAGTCTTGATTTGTTTAAATATTTCTGAGAACATCTCACTTCGCTCATTTTTTCACCATTTTATATGAGAAATAATAATCTCATATGGTAATTTTTCATGTAGGGTGTGTTCCACTAAGGTGGTTTTTTAAAACAACTGGTTTTTCACGGTTTTTTATGAAAATTATTTTTGAAATTAATGAACAGTTCAGATCATTTGTGTGAGACCTCAGAGAGGTCTAAACATGCTCATTTGTAGATTATTGATACGTTATCGGTCGGTATCCATTGTGAAAGTAGTAGCTAAATATGCTTATTTCACCACCCCATAAAAATAAAAAACGAAGAAACTACAGAGAGTATAGTTATCAAAAATCTATAATACAGTATATGGATCCTGCAATTTGTATCGTCTTCTTCAATAAACAATACATATCTCACCCCTATTCCAAAATTCTGTGATATGATGACGTATCTTATGATATTTCCGTGTATTCCGATTCGATATGTGTCCTTTGATTTCTTATTGAAAAACAAAGTCAAAACGTATTTTAAGAGTGGATCACCAAACTTGATCGAAATCGTTTGTCTTAATTACAACGACATTCAAACAATTTAAAGAAAACCAAAACTTAATCTATTAGAGCTTGAATAGGAGAAAGAACATATTTCAATCACGAATTGCTTGAATCAGATAAGGGTTCTTCTGCTTCTCTTCTCTTGACCATGGCGCCAAAAGCCTCAATGTGATAGACCTCATCTGGGAGACTTGAAAGTTTTCATCCCTAAAACCTACTTTTTCAAATATAAAAAGTATACTCGTACATACGAAAATGTATACTTTTCCCACGTACAACAAATTTTTAAATTGTAAATTGTTTATTAGCTTTCACCGACGTATCCATTTTTTTTTTAAAAGCAACGTATCTTACGAAACACAATACATATCTCAATATGATTCGCAAAATAAAAAAATTAATAATAACACGTATCCATATTCGAAAATACTTGGATATCATATTATAGATATTCGTTGTGTTTGGTTGAGAGTTTTGAAAAGAATATTTTGAAAAATATTTTTGAGATAGTGTTTGGATGAATTTTTGGAAAAAGTAATAATTAGATAGAGGTGCAATTATTGGAGAGAGAATAATGACAATAATGATTGAATATAATGGTATGAGTAGAGAGATAAATGTGATTAATGATTGGAGAGATGAGAGATGGGGAAAGAATCTTTTTGGAAATTTTTTTAGAAATGTAAAGTGAACAAATGTTTGCTTCAAAAAGTTAGGATAATAGTAGATGGAGGAAGCGGCTCCAGGAATTTATAGTCCGGTGTTTAGAAATATAGTTTTAACTCTACTAGCTCTATTAACTGATACTAAATGCACACAACTCGTATATAAGTATAAATACTGCGGTCAAAAACATTCATTTCGAAAAGATTGGCTACTATGCAAACCGAGAACTTCAATATATATATGTCAACAAAAATTGAAACTTTGTTTAAGTTCTCGTCTTCCGTAGTGGACAATATTTTGGGGAAATGAAGAAAATAAGCCGACATATTAATCTTCTAATACCCTTTTGAAATAAATTGTGGCGATTAGATTGAGACAAATCTTTTTGAATATATGATCATCTTTAGTATGATATCACGAGATTTTCTATCAAAATACTGCATCCAAAGAAATATTATTCAAGTTAACAAGGTTTTGTAATGAAGTTGAATAAGTTGGGTATCTATAATTTTACAAGCTAAACAAACAAAGAACAAGGACAAAGAATGCAGAGTAAGATTTTTACACCGACACATTCTCATATTTTTCAGATTTATTTAATAATGAAAAAGCATTGAACAATTTAGTCTAAAAAAAATCACATTAAATGATTTGGTTTGTGAATTGATGTTGGCAGTTTTGGTTCTACACAACCCTGAACAACAATATGTAGGGATAATAGGTGTAATGTTAAATTTTATTAACATAAACACGAGATAAACAGACTTTACAGACATTCATGATTTTATGGCATAATTTGTTGACTTCTATGAAATCGTTCAACTATAAGTCTTGATTTGTTTAAATAATTCTGAGAACATCTCACTTCGCTCATTTTTTCACCATTTTATATGAGAAATAATAATCTCATACGGTAATTTTTCATGTAGGGGGTGTTCCACTAAGGTGGTTTTTTAAAAAAACTTGTTTTTTCACGGTTTTTTATGAAAATTAATTTTGAAATTAATGAACAATACAGATCATTTGTGTGAGACCTCAGAGAGGTCTAAACATGCTCATTTGTAGATTATTGATACGTTATCGGTCGGTATCCATTGTGAAAGTAGTAGCTAAATATGCTTATTTCACCACCCCAAAAAAATAAAAAAACGAAGAAACTATAGAGAGTATAATTATCAAAAATCTATAATACAGGATATGGATCCTGCAATTTGTATCGTCTTCTTCAATAAACCATACATCACTCACCCCTATTCCAAAATTTTGTGATATGATGACGTATCTTATGATATTTCCGTGTATTCCGATTCTATATGTGTCCTTTGATTTCTTATTGAAAAACAAAGTCAAAACGTATTTTAAGAGTGGATCACCAAACTTGATCGAAATCGTTTGTCTTAATTACAGCGACATTCAAACAATTTAAAGAAAACCAAAACTTAATCTATTAGAGCTTGAATAGGAGAAAGAACATATTTCAATCACGAATTGCTTGAATCAGATAAGGGTTCTTCTGCTTCTCTTCTCTTGACCATGGCGCCAAAAGCCTCAATGTGATAGACCTCGTCTGGGAGACTTGAAAGTTTTCATCCCTAAAACCTACTTTTTCATATATAAAAAGTATACTCGTACATACGAAAAAGTATACTTTTCCTACGTACAACAAATTTTTAAATTGTAAATTGTTTATTAGCTTTCACCGACGTATCCTTTTTTTTTTTTTAATAGCAACGTATCTTACGAAACACAATACATATCTCAATATGATTCGCAAAATAAAAAAATTAATAATAATACGTATCCATATTCGAAAATACTTGGATATCATATTATAGATATATAGTTTTTGTTTGCTTCAAAAAGTTAGGATAATAGTAGATGGAGGAAGCGGCTCCAGGAATTCATAGTCTGGTGTTTAGAAATATAGTTTTAACTCTACTAGCTTTATTAACCGATAACAAATGCACAAAACTCGTATATTAGTATAAATACTGCGGTCAAAAACCTTCATTTCGAAAATATTGGCTACTATGCAAACCGAGAACTTCAATATATATATGTCAACAAAAATTGAAACTTTGTTTAAGTTCTCGTCTTGCGTAGTGGACAATATTTTGGGGAAATGAAGAAAATAAGCCGACATATTAATCTTCTAATACCCTTTTGAAATAAATTGTGGCGATTAGATTGAGACAAATCTTTTTGAATATATGATCATCTTTAGTATGATATCACGAGATTTTCTATCAAAATCCTGCATCCAAAGAAAGATTATTCAAGTTAACAAGGTTTTGTAATGAAGTTGAATAAGTTGGGTATCTATAATTTTACAAGCTAAACAAACAAAGAACAAGGACAAAGAATGCAGAGTAAGATTTTTACACCGACACATTCTCATATTTTTCAGATTTATTTAATAATGAAAAAGCATTGAACAATTTAGTCTAAAAAAAATCACATTAAATGATTTGGTTTGTGAATTGATGTTGGCAGTTTTGGTTCTACACAACCCTGAACAACAATATGTAGGGATAATAGGTGTAATGTTAAATTTTATTAACATAAACACGAGATAAACAGACTTTACAGACATTCATGATTTTATGGCATAATTTGTTGACTTCTATGAAATCGTTCAACTATAAGTCTTGATTTGTTTAAATATTTCTGAGAACATCTCACTTCGCTCATTTTTTCACCATTTTATATGAGAAATAATAATCTCATACGGTAATTTTTCATGTAGGGGGTGTTCCACTAAGGTGGTTTTTTAAAAAAACTAGTTTTTTCACGGTTTTTTATGTGATGTATTGTGAGATAATGACCTGTCTCGATTTTTGGAAAAAACAGTTTTTTATTAGTAGAACATCCCGTAGTCTCAAATACAAAATGAGTCCCACCACAGTACTCGTGCCATATCAGTCATTCATTTTGTGACCGTAACGTCCATCTAATATGTTAAATTGTTTAAAAATTGATAGTAAGCTTTATTAGTAATCAATAAACAACGTTTCGAATCTAAATAAGTTAGCGATTAAGAATCGCTGCAATCACACTCAAAGGGGTCTAGACTGGCGAAAATAGTTCTTATTGAGAAAACACAATAGTATGAGTGATCTTCGCGATTTTGGGTCGTCTTTTAGAAAGTAATTAAACTAATGGGGAAAATCGAAGTGTCCAATGAGAATCGCAAATGATGCTGACGCAAGTCGAAAGGTAAGCCAAGTGATGAAAAAAATTTTGAGTGCCAAGTGAGTATTGTCACCTAGGTACCCAAGCGTTATCCGAGCCGTCCAAATGTGTTTTGGACGGTCCGGATTAATTCCCTCTCTCTCCTCTTACCCAAACACTCTCTCTCTTCCTTTTCTCTCTCTAAAATTCGGACCGTTAGATCGTATTATGGACGGCTCGGATTGCCGAGTGGGTACCACGTGGGCAATAGCCACTCGGCACCCAAAAATTTCTCCAAGTGATGACGCACCCCGCCAGTTTATACTCCTCCATCCTATTTTAAATGTCCACCTTTCTATTTTGGGATGTCCCAAAATAAGTGTTCACTTTCTATAAATAACCATCAAAACCTACTAAACTTTCAATTTTACCCCTAATAAGTACTCATTGATTTGACAGTTTTTGATATTCATATCATTCTTAAATTGACAATATCTTTTAACATATAATATTTTTCATGATTTTGAAAACATTGTATCATAGAATTAATTGAAATCTATCAAACAAGATCCATGTTACATATTTTTTTAGATCCATATTGAAGGATATAAACAATTTAAATACATTTAATTGACTTCACAGTTTTTAAGGTTATTTTTGGAAATTTAGAGTGCGAATTTTAATTTCTTAAAAAACATGATTTCCAGTAGAGGACATTTAAATTAGTACGGAGGGAGTATTACTCATAAGATTAGTTCAAGACTCTATGCCCACAATATGCCTCAAGAACCCCACTTTTCCACTCTATGGGCACCACAAGACTCACGACAACGATTCAAATTGTTCACCTGGTAAATTTGATCAAACGAACCGATATGTTAAAAGATCAATTTGATTAGATATTGATAACAAAAAATATTAATTAATTCTGTCTTGTTTTTATCAAATGGACAGTAAATATAAATTTATAATTGGTAGTCTAATTTGTAACACAAGACACGAATAATTACTGTGTATATCTGTATCCGATCGAATTGTCATTTTTGCATGCCACTTTGTCTCATCAAGATTTACGAGATGAACGGTTCAGATCATTGTCGTGAACCTTGTTGAGCTCACAAGTGGAGTCTTGAGGGGGATGGTGGAGATGGAAGTCTTGAGGAGATGGAGCTGCTCCAACCCAGGCTGGCGGACACTTAATTTTTAGTACGAAGACTAAATCATATGTATTCATTAATTAACAACAAAATATCATCATTATAGATTAAAAATACTACTCCCTCCGTCCTATAAAGTTGGGGTCTTGCGAAACTATGCGCAATTTCTAAACTAAAAAAATGTACTTAGGAAAATAATTTTTTAGTTAATATGGATTTTGTTTGATTGATCTCATTGAAAACTTTTATATGATGCAAAAAAAATTCAAAAATTATTTTGATAAATACATTATTTTTTAGTTTGAAAATTACACATAATTTCGTAAGGCCCCAACTTATGGGACGGAGGGAGTATAATTTTTAGGGACTTTTCTTCATGTAATTTTTACATACAAACAAATTTTAAAAATCACTGATAAAAATAAATGGAGTAATTTGGAGGACTGCCCTTGCCGGCGGCGCGTATCAGTTGGACTCTTGGGGAGTGCGTGGTGGCACCGGCCGTCTTTTGTAAGCACCACAGCACGCGCTTGTCCCTTTCCTCGAACTAAAAGAAAAAGTTTTGGACTGGTATTCTTTTCCCCTGCCCAAGATTGAAGTGAAGATACTTACCCAAAAAAAATTGAAGTGAAGAGTTGGCCGGCTTTCAAGAATAGATCTTTCCAGCGTCAGCCCCATTGTGCTGTAACTAAAAACGCTCTTTAACCGGTAAAAGTTTATTCTCAGGGTATTCCGTTAAAGGTGTTATTTAGAAAAAAATAATTTTTCACGATTTTTTATGTGATATATTGTGAGAGGATAACATGTCTTGATTTAAAAAAAAAAACTATTTTTTGTTAGTGAAACACCTCTTAGTGGTAAGAGTAGAGTGTCTTACGATAAAATATTTGTTGTAAAAGTGTATTCTTACCGGTTAGCGTACACCGGTCACGGGTCGAAGAGTGTTCTCAGTGACACTAGATTTTTTCCTTCAAAATAAGCCAATTAACCTTCTCTTTCTTCTTGTTCTTTCTTGTCTTGAACGCACCTCTCTTGCCCTCTCTCCCACGCATACATTTAAGTATGCAAATAGTACCTCAAATCAAATATTGCATCCATCATATACATTATATAAAGTTTACCACCAAGATTTGTCTTCCTTTCTAATATCATCTTGTACTCATCTAGCTGGGAGGCTTCTGAATTCTTTCATCTTCATAAACCCCTTCCTACAGTTTAGCTTCGTCTACAGAGTCTTACAAGCTTTTAATTTCCAATTTCAGGGGATCAATCAACAAGGCAATATTTGGTATGGAAAACTCTCAGTTCTCATGGAGTATTATTAGTTACAATTAGAATTGCTTTTTCTAGTTTATTTATACTAAATCTCTATCAGGGTTTATTTCCTTCTCAGTTTATATGGGTGAATTTGCTGCTGCATTCAATTCGCTTAGTACTATTTTTTTTTTTTTTTTTTTTTGTAAATTGCCTTGTAATTCATTGATAGCAAGGCTGATTCTTCCCATAGATGGGTTTCTGTTGTCATCCCTGAATAGATTGGTTTTGCCTCTACTTGTAAATCAGAGGTTGAAACAAATTGTCTCTGTTGCTGACTGTTTTCTCCACTAGATTGGAATTGATTCATATAATTGTTGAAGCATCTCAAAGCATTTTTTTTTGTTTTGTTTGTGCTCGGCAACGCGGGCGGAGTAGAGGGCACCCACAGCAGCCCTCCTCTGGGCATAATTATAGGGACTTTGGAGTCGCGGAGGATTCTGGAAGAGACCGAAAATCCCTGGAAACTACCATCCAACCCGAGGCAAGCAGCCAGTAGGCAGGAATTGGAACAGGGTTGAGGGGAGTCGATAGCATGACTCAAACCTTTGACCTCTCTGGGCCCTAACCCTATGGGACTAACCCACTGACTACCAAGCTATATATGATCTTGAGTGGTGTTTCGAAGCATTTACAGCTATCATGAACGATTATATATTTTGTATACTTGTTTTTATGGCACAATACAGCAGTTCAGAATCAACTCAGGAATGTGGTGCATGTGGGAATATCCCAAATTACCAGAAGATGAAAGACTCAAAACATACATGATATATGTTGCACCTATAATTTATGTTCTATATGCAAACATGATTATGCTTGTTATGTTTTGTATCTCATGTATTTAAGTACTTAAGCAATATAACAGTAAAAAGCAATTTTCTGAAAATCGTCAACCGACCAAATTTTACGTGTTTTCAGACAATGAATCTTGAAAACAAATTCTGGAAACTGCAACCCATTGGCCCTCATATTTTTCCGTGTACACATCTTCTAGTACTTAAGTGTATTGACATGGCTGGCTACATGTTGCCTTAGTTATGTTTACAATGCCAATTATGAGGTACTGATAATTTTCTTTCTGTTTTTCATTAAGTCGTTGGTCTCTCTGAACTCTTCATACCTTGTTATCAACAGCCTTTAAATGGATGGATCTGGTGCTACGCGGAGGGCATCATCTTCAAACATTTTATCAAATTATAAGCTCGGAAGGACCCTTGGTATTGGGACGTTTGGTAAAGTTAAACTTGCAACTCATATCCCGACAGAGATCAAAGTTGCTATTAAGATCCTAAAGCGTCAATCAATTAATGATTCTAATGCTGAAAGAGGTTCGTCATTCATTTGGTTTCTGTTGTAGTGTTTGAGAATTAGAGGGCGCAAACTCTTTCATAAGTCAGAAAAAGGAACGGTAATATTAATAACTAATGATACACATCTATGAAAGAGCTGATACGAAATACAACTTTCGGAAATTGTATAGGAATACGCTATAAATTTGTCTCTGTCATAATCCTGAAAATGTTATGATGAGACTATCTGAAGGATTTTGGGAAAAGTAACAAGTATTCACTGATGATTATTCATATCATGGATACCTTTTGTTTAAATGAAATTTCAATATGTTCCTGAGCCATACAGGTAGCCATTTGTGGGGAATTTTTCTACTGAATATTCCTTTCAAATGACAGAAACGCTTTCGATACCTAATTTAAACATTATTCATCGCGCACTCTAGTAAATGCAACTGAGAATATTAACTCCCAAAATCACTTTTCTGACCAACAAACTGCAACAACTCAGCTTAGAATTCCATTGTTTTGGGCAAATAAACAAGATCTAGCAATCCTCAACTTGCACAATAAATAAGTTGATAAATTATAGAGGACGAGCCGCATCATCATGTCCAACTCATGTATCCCACTCATATGACAACCAAAATGCAATTTCCTTGTTTCACCAATGACACCAACATTTAGATGCTTGAAGTGCTTTAGATTGGTAGGACAAAGTCTAGTGGAACTTTGCTCATGTCGTGCTTAGCATCTCATTTCTTACTCAACGAGTCTCACTCCAAGAGAAAAGAGGATGGTTGTGGATATTGAGCCAATGCCCAATGGAAGCTTTGCAGGCCCACCTTAGGAACATGGATCCTAAGAAAGGAAATGGATCCATCTAGGGGACCCCAAGTAGTAGTTTTTGTTGTGTGTGGCTTCGATCCAAGCTAATGTTAGACGATCCAGTAAATCCCGTCCAGATGGGGCCCAGAGTTTTCCGGACGGCCGAAGCTCCGAGCAGGATTCTGGACTTACGTACTTCCCATCTTGATTTCTGCACTTTCTGTCCGGACGGTTGCGATGCGTGACAAAACTATATTAGTCCATTTTGTTCGGTTTTAGGGTTTCTATGCTTGTTAGTTGTTAGGGAAACCTAGAAAAAAGAAAAAAGAAAAAAAAAAGACACATTGATAGGAGATCAGAGAGCTTGTAATCCTAATTGACTACAGTGGATTGATCCGTGGAGTAGGTACATAGCCTGTGTATCGAACCGCGTATATCTCTTGTGTTTTTGTGTGATTGTTTCTTGCTTCCCTTGCTTTCATTCATCTTTATTGTTCATGTGATAGATTGATTTATTGTGTCTTGCTCGTAATCGCACAATAGTTTTGAAGGTTTGTTGAGTTGATAACAACTACCAAGGGGCTTTTAGTGTTTATTGGCATCAAAGTATCCTCCAGAAGATGCATTATCACTGCACTATCATTGCACGTATGTTGCAACTATATATGGACTATATTTTTGTTCTTATCCTTCTCGGGCTACATTGACTTCATGAAATCTATACAACCTGCTTTTTCTTCTTCTCATTATGTTGCGGTCATAACAAATATTAAAATCTTTGTTTTCTGGAATGTTGATTCTGATGAAGTTATTTTGGCCTTGATGCCATTGTTTGACAAATTGGCCATTATCATTTTTCATGCCGTGTTGTTGTAGTGAGACAAGAGATCAACAACCTAAGGCTATTTTCCCATCCGCATATAGTTCGCGTTTATGAGGTCAAAGAAACTAGATCAAAAATTTATCTTGTCATGGAGTACATGAGTTCTGGTGAACTTTTTGATTATATCACGGAGAATGGTAGACTCCCAGAAGATGAGGCTCGCCACTTCTTTCAACAGGTACATAAGTTGCTAGTCTATTCTATTCTGGCCATTTTTTCTCTTTCTTTTCTCTTCTCTCATTTTTTCTCCTTTGCCTTGGTCTGCTACTGTAAGTATTCTGTTTTTGAAGTAGTGTTGTTGTGTTTTTCCGTCAAATTTACCTTTTATGGATTGTTCTTAGGACAAGTTACGCAATACTGATTTTATGTTGAATCTTGTTGGGTAGACAATGTTCTGTGTCAAACTTCACAGCGGGTGTGTTTTTAATGTCCTCTCATATAAACATTTTCCTGTTAGTTCCACTTGAATGATGGAAAAACCCCCCGAATGAAATGAACCGTATAAAATGGTATCTAATGATAGAGTATAGATCATTTCAGGCGTCGAATGTTGCCACCTTCACATGGTGGTCCATCGGGACCTCAAGCCAGAAAACCTACTTTTGGATTCAAAACGGCGCAATATCAAAATTGCTGACTTTGGTCTCAGCAATATCATGAGTGATGGTCATTTTCTCAAAACGAGCTGCGGAAGCCCAAATTATGCAGCTCCTGAGGTATGCATTTGGTTTTGAAATAGGTAGATTCATCAGGGTAACCTTATGCTCCAATTTCTTTTATATCCCAGACAAGGAAAAGGAGAAACTCTTGCTTCAATGTAAATCAAATTACCTTTTTGTGTAGGTTATATCTCAAAAACTATATGCTGGTCCTGAGGTCGATGTTTGGAGCTGCGGTGTCATCTTGTATGCTCTTATGTGTGGAACGCTTCCATTCGATGATGGTAGTCTTCCTGGTTTATATGCAAAGATAAAGGTAGGTTAAGTGGGTTGGTATTTTTGAGTCTTCAATTAAGTTATTTTCTAACTTTTAATATCTTGCTGTTATCAGAATGGGGTATACACCTTCCCAAATTATTTGTCTCTTGCTGCACGGGATTTGATTTCTCGGATACTTAATGTCGACCCGATAAGCCGTTTATCAATCCCTGAAATATGTCGGCATCCTTGGTTTCAACTACGTCTTCCTCGATATCTGCTTACACCCATGTTCACTGCGTTGTACAACACCAAGAACGTAAGCATTATTCCTTAAACCCGTACAGTATTTTTTGGTTTTTTTGATGTTTTGTTTAGAGTTTATGGCAATGGAGAGAAAATGACTTGCGCATAAAACCCGCGTAAGTCATTTTAATCCTTCCGATATCCAACCACCTCTCCCTTGCGCATGGTAAATTCTCTTTCACTAGGGTGCTATAAGTCAATCTTCTCTCTGACCTGAACCCGATTTCTGATCATATTGTTCTCCCCCTTTCTTCCTCTCTCTATACTTTTTGTTTTTGTCTCTGTTTCTCTGTCATATATACATTTTTGTACCGTCAATTGAGCAAGAGTGCAAGACCATTGCAATTCAAGAAATCAATTTCGAATTCCATTGTTACCGTCAATTGAACCTATATGTATGTCATCTTTTTTGTTTCATTAGAATAGATAAGTAGCTAGGAATTCAAATGCAAATAAAAGAACCAATGGAGTACCCAAAGGCATATCTCATACCAAGCTGAGTGGTGCCCATCCTTGGAAGAAAATATGTAACAAGCCCTTGGGTAGAACTCGCCCCCAAAAGCTAGCTCAAGGGGGAAGGGTGCCCAGGGACTTATAAACCCCCCACCAGGAGCCCATACTCCCGATGTGGGACAAGTCCCATACCTTGCACTGGATTATAACAAAATATTCATAAAATAGACCAACAAGCCATTACACGTAAACAAATACTCCCTCCTCCCTCCCAAAATGATAGTACCCTATGAAGAAATGTGCAAATTTTGGATCAAAAAATAAATTACTTCCATACATTATTATTTTGGTGGGAAAAAATTCAAAAAATTATGGACAAAAGTACTTTATTTTTTTATCCGAAAATTGCTCGTCTCTTCGCAGGGGACCATCTTTTTTGGATGGAGGGAGTGATAACTCAAGGTCTGATAGAGTACATAGGATGTAAATTTAATTGTGAAAATTGTATTACTAATTTTGTCATGAAGCCAAGTTCCTAGAAAGTAGAAACTGTTGATGAAGTATATCTTGTTGGATAACTTGGTATGCTTTGTTGGTTCCATTTTCTAACAGCTTAAACTTTTGGGGACAACTAGTGATTATGAAGTATAATTTTATGGTTTATTTAGGGTTCAGTTTATCGTTCATGCTCAAGGTAGTTTAGTCTTTTTGTATTATTAGGGTTTTGCTAAGATTATAGTTATTCGGTTTAGCATTATATATCATTTATGTTCAGGGTAGTTTAGTCTTTTTGTATTATTTGGGTTTCGCCTTATCGTTATTTATCTTTTATGTTCAGGCTAGTCTAGTCCTTTTGTATTATTAGGGTTTTGCTAAGGCTATTAAGGTTAGCCTATATAACCCCTTCATTAGTCTTGTAATTATTCAAACTTTTCCAATGCAATAATATTGTACTTTAGTTTTCTCTCTCTTCTTTGCAAAGTCACATGGTATCAAAGCAAAAGACTAGGCTTATGGGATATTCGCTCTCCGGCAGGCGGCCTAAGGCTCACTGCCATCCGTTGGGCACTCATATGCAATACAGTTTCTTCATCGGTCACTGTTCGAAGGTCCTGTTCCTTTCTGCAGTCGCTCTGTTCGATACTGTTTGCACTGTTCATTGGTACTAGTCATCGCAACTGCTCTTCGCAGCTGTTCACCGCACTCTTCATGGAGCACTGTTCGTCGAAGTACTGTTCATCATGACTGTTCCAACCACTGTGCATCAGAGGCACACCACTGTTCATTGTCACTGTTCATCGAAAGCCACGGCTGCCCGTCTCTCTATCGGTTCTCTCTCTCTCTGTCTCAGTATCTCTCTCTCTCTCTCGGTTTCTTCGAACAACAGCGATAGCATCTGATTTCTGTATAAAGATTTGGTATTCTGTATTTCAAAGGCAATCGTTCTTCATCTTCGCATCTCTCTCCCCCCCTCTCTCTTAGAACCAAATAGCATCTCTCTCTCTCTCTCTCTATTCGAAACCATATATAAGTAGTACAAATCGTATCCTTCCTCCCTCCCGTACGTCATTCTCTAAATCTACATCGGAAATTTGGCATCTGTTCGACATTTGTTCTTTCTCCTATCTGCATATGTTCAACATCTATTCTTCCTCCTATTTGCATATGTTTCTGGGTTCCATTTGCAGTTTGTTCTCCTCTTCCTCAGTCGCATCTCATCTCTCTTTATCGTTCTCTCTATCTCAGATGAACTCTTTCTTCTCTCTTCGTCAAACCTTTTATTAGCACTAGTTTGCACTTTTGGCACCCATTTTGGACCTCTGATTGGTATTGTTTTGCAGCACCGCTTTGCAATGTTCAGTGTAGACCGCAGTAGTTGATTTGCACTAGTTGATTTGTTTGGTTTGTTGCAGCACCGTTTGACAACGCTTCAGCCCTTATTGCACCAAGGCGCACACCACTGCTCGATTTTGTTTTTATTTTTTATGTCCAGGGTAGTTTAGTCTTTTTGTATGATTTGGGTTTCACTAAGGTTATCGTTAGTTATCTTTCATGTTCAGGATAGTCTAGCCCTTTTGTATTATTAGAGTTTTGCTAAGGTCACTAGGGTTAGTATCCATAACTCTTTGAATTGTGTTTCTCTCTATGTTGGATGTTAGCATCTCCAACGTGCAAGAGGGGTTGCACGTGAGGAGGTTTTTTTTTTTTTTTTGGTAAATCACGAGAGTGAGGTTATTCTAACTTGCTATATTTTGTTTGTCCCATTTTCTTATAACTAAGCTTGGGCAACTGGTGATCTAAAAGAATCTATCACTATAATTCCCTAAGTCCAGCTCCTACATTATGAATAAACTTTACATCCAATTCAAAATCTGATGCTATCAGATGCAGGGATCTCACCTGTATTTGAAGTTATAGTCCACTCCAAACACATTTAATGTGGGATCCTTGACCCGCTCTTTTGTTTTCTCGGAGATAAGGAAATCCTAACTTTTTATTGGAACCAAATTTGTGAAGGAGCTAGATATCTATTTTAATAGAAAGACAGCAATTGAGGTGCTCTGAACATCTGAAAAATGTTTCTTGAAATGCACTATGTCCCTTGCTCTTTACATAGGATTGAAGAAGGAATTCTTCGTTTTGAATTTTACAATGGTTCAATTGATCCACCCCTTATTATATTATTAGTAAGATAGGATGGGGAAGGATCATGATCTAATAACACAAAAATCTGCCAACAATTCTAAATCCTTCTTTCTATTCAAATTTTGTATTAACTGTTTCTCGAGTATGGCTGTTTTCCCTGAACTATAATAGATGAGATGGAAACGGTTGTTTCCGATGGACATGTTAATAACAGTGCCATAAACTTTTCCCTCATTTGTTGTTGCTATTTCACTGGCTTCCCAAACAGTTTACGTGCTCTGATGTGTTTGTAGTTTGTACTACACTTTTTCCCCTTCCATTATAGACATATCTTTTTCTGACATCTATATATTCCGATAACATAGTTGTCGTATGGTTTAGATGGTTCATGATGTATATCTCTTGGTAACTCTTAGATGAAATAGTCCCATCTCCTTGGTATGAAATTTATGGGGATATTCTCACACATTCCTTTTTGTCTTCTATGCTAGTAGATAATTGTCATTTAATTGATTGAGCAGACTATCTGTTAATACTCCCTCCGTCCCATTTTGATAGTCCCATATTCCATTTTGAGACGTCCCAAAATACATGTCCACTTTACAAAATCATCCGTAAAAAAACTTGGTAAAATCCCATTATTACTCTTAAAAAGTAATGTAATTATTACGTTCCCCTCAAAAGCGAAGGGCATAAATTGGAAAGTTGAATACTTTTTTGATGCAATCATTATGCTCCCTTAAAAAGTTGGAATCCCTGAATGGGACTATCAAATGGGGACGGAGGGAGTAACTAGCAGTGGAGTGAGCTATATGTGGATTACTGTTAGATGTGCACTTGTGCTAATGCCTTTAAACTACTGTGTATTGGTAGATTGATGGGGAACTTATCCTTGAAGTGGCCAAGATGGGCTTTGATGTCCAAAAAGTGGTGGAATCTCTTCAAAATGGATTGCAAAATGAGGTTCCTAAGCTGTCTCGCCTTTGACTCCAAGTTTTCTTTCGGCTTTGGACTCACATTTTTGTTTAATTTTAGGCAACAGTGGCATATTATTTGCTATCAGACAGTCGTTCCAATGTTCACCAGAATTACCTTAAGAATGACCTTGAAGACTCATTGGTATATTTCTGTTCCTTCATATATGGGATCTCACTTTCGTGTTTGCAATGCACCAGGTTATGCAATTTTGCATCCAACTGTTGATACTATCGCCACTTGATTTTGAATGACTCCTTTACATGCACATTCCTATTCTTACTGCTGTTCGATTAAGTTCTAAACTAATTGGTTGGGAAGGCCTTATTCCTAACTTTCGCTTGTGGCTTGGGAAGCCATAACAGACAAATGGCCCTTGAAACAGCCATTTTTGGAAATAGGGCCTCAAAATTGCTTTATTTCTTTAACTTCCCAAGATATAATGTCAAAAGATTCTGGAGCCTTCAATTTTTCCATTATACGCAGGAGTGGTTCTTTTGCTAAGCACTTGAGAATCATTCTTGCACATCACAAGTACTGTCGAGCACCAAATTCGAAATCAGCTAACAATGACTGAAGAGGCCCACAAGCATCGTCTACTAGTTTGGAGGCTTTAATAAACCAATGTGGCAGAAGCTTTAACAAACGGGTAAGGATATACCAGTATGATCAATTAGGTAACAATAGTCGGCAATAGTGTTGCAGGAGTTCGTAACAAGCGACTGTAACCTTGATCCTTTCTGATTCCTGGTTGAATTAGTAGCTTTCGTGTAATAATTGTCTGTGTTTGTGCGTGAGTGTGCGTGTGTTCAGTTTCAGTAATCACCTAATCATGATAATTGTGCACGACATGACTTCCATATAATTACAATGCAAACTTGGAGCTTAGTGTGCTCAGTAGTTGAAACTTGTCGTACAACAATGTTCTTAGCATTAGTTCCAGAGAAAAAAAGCTCACTGATGGTGGCCCTCTCTTGCTTTATCTACAAGAGTTATAACTACATGATGAGAGAGTTGTAGGCTAGCTTGGGAAAAGAAGAATTGCTATCCTAAAGATCAATTGTTAAACGGGGAATTATTCTACATTTTGTTAATCTGTATGGAACCTATTGTTTTTGGAATTTTTATTATATCTTTTCTGGAATGGGTCAGGTTGATATTATATTGATTTCAATTTTTTTTCTCCAATCTTAGCAACATCTGGTACATGAGGATCGTCCTGAAATATACTTGAGATCACTATCCCCTGATCAAAGAAAGTGGGCACTCGGTTTTCAGGTTATAATATTATATTTTCTTAATACCTTGTACTGGATGTATATGTTTTGTGTGTTTTGTTCTATTTAATGACATCAAAGATTTTGTTGGTTTTTTCTTTTAAATCTTATCTTCAGTCTCAAGCAAATCCCCGTGAAACGATGGCAGCTGTGTTGAAGATTTTTCAGAAGTTAAATGTGCGATGGAAGGAGATAGGACCTTACAATATGAAATGTCTCGGGTTGCCTCTATTTTCCTCGAGTCCCAATGATACACGTACTGATGACCTGACTAATGTAAATTCAAAAGATGGTCTCGAGTTGTCAATTACGAGTACGAGCAGAGCGGGTGTGATGGTGCAAGATGCAGTTACATTCGAAATCCAGGTAACGACCTACTTCTTTTACCAAGTTTAGGTCATTTGACCTGTTCTTCAGGTGAATTATTCACGGTCATTATAGGAATTTACTTTTGTGTGGCATGAAATTACTGAACATCATGCTTGGCTGATGTAGAGAGTATCATAATAATACGTGGTAGTATGCTACTATCAGACATTGTAGACTGTCAACATTTCACTCTTTTGTCTATGGAAAAAGTGTAACAAAAGCAAGTTTATTTGAGCGTGCAAGAATACATCTTAATTTCAGCTCTTATGCCAACTGAAAGATCGTGATGTCATATATTGAATAATTTCCTTTTTCTTTTTGTAATGAGGCTCTTTATATTTTTGTGGCTGACAAGTTCAGCTAGTACCAGGTTATGGCGGTGGAGGAACAAAAGAAACATATAATAAATTCCTTTTCTGGATAAGGTGGTATCTTAGATTATTCATGATGACCTATGAAGCACCGACACTTTAGAGGTAGCGGTATTGGAGTGTCGGATACGGGGACAGGCGGGACACGTACTGGACACGCCACGTGGCGTGTCCCCCAATTTTTTTGAATTTTTTTGGCGGGGACATGTGGGGGACACGGCAGGGGTCAAATTGTAATTTTTAAAAAAATTTATTGGGGTCAATCTGTAATTTTTTAATTTTCAGGGGTCAAATTGTAATTTTTTAAAAAAATTGGAGTCAAATTGTAATTATCAATCATTAAATTTTTTTAATTTTTTTTTATATATACGCCAATTATCCAGTCCAAGATCCCGGACTGGAGGTTTTTTGATGTTTTGAAGGTTTTAAAACATGTTTTTGCATGATCTAAACGGTCAAATATGTTTAAAAAGTGTTTTTAAGGGTCCCCGCGAGAAATCTTCAAAAAAAAATACCGGGAAGGGCTTGATCCGAGCAGTTTTTCACAAAAACTGCTCATACAGTTTTATGAAAAATTGCTTAGATCAAGCTCTTCCCGGTATTTTTTTTGGATGATTTCTCATGGAGACCCTTGAAAACACGTTTTAAACACATTGGACGGTTCGGATCATGAAAATTTGATCCAGAACTATGAGTCCCGGACTTAGGGATCTGAGACTAGATAATTCTCTCTCTCTCTCTCTCTCTCTCTCTCTCTCTCTATATATATAATATATATATATATATATAGAGTCCGGTTCTAGTCCGGGAGTCCCGGATCCGGGACTCCACTTCCCGATATTTTTTTGACGATCCGATCCGTCCAATGTGTTCAGAAGGTGTTTTCCAAGGTCCACGCGAAAAATCTTCAAAAAAAAATACCGGGAAGGGCTTGATCGATTTTCGCAAAAACTTTATATTTACGCTTTTGCGAAAAACTACTTGGATCAAGCCCTTCCCGGTATTTTTTTGAAGATTTCCCGCGTGGACCTTGGAAAACACCTTTTGAAGACATTGGACGGCTCGGATTTCCCAAAAACAATTTTTAAAAGCATCAAAACACCAAAAAAATCCTTCAATCCGGGAAATCCGGGATCCTTGACAGGATCGCCGGTGTATATATATATATATATATATATATATATATATATATATATATATATATATATATATATATATATATATATATATATATATATATATATATTGCCGTTCCCCGGCTGTGTCCGTGTCTGTATCTTTGGCCGTGTCCGTATCCGTATCCATGTCCGTGTCCCTGTCTGTGCTACATAGATGATGTATTTTGGTTTCTCTGAACTAAAAACAAAATATTACTGTAGTGTGTAAAAAAAAAATTATCATGCCTCTAAGAGTCTTCTTTAGTTTTAGATACAACTGGAGATTATTCAAGATACTAGAATACTTTGATGCGTTTGTGCATAGTACATCTCATTTCTTATTTTGGTTATAGATACTGGGATATCCTTTGTTTTAAGTTATCTTTGTACGCTTAAGGTACAGTATAAATTCCAGTATCATAATTTGCCACGTCTAACATTTTTTACAGCTCTATAAAGCCAGTGAAGAATCGTATCTTCTGGATATGCAAATGATTCATGGTACACCATTGCTCTTCCTTGATATCTGTGCTGCGTTCTTCGCATCCGTAGTCACTTAATTTCGCACCAAGTGCAGAATGCCAAGTACGCAAATGGGGCTCTAGAGAATATATTATCTGCCATATACTGAAGAAGTGGAGCTATTACTTCTGTTTCTAATAGTTTCCGTGCCGAACGTGAGCATCATTCTTCTCTCAGATTGTTGTAATAATTTGATACTCCATATAAATTGTTTCTCGTTGCATGTTAAAACAAATACTATATGCATTGGTTGAAATTTGTTTGCCATGTGTTTTTAGCACACAAATCATTGAGATGTGTTTGTTTGGCATTGCACTTTCGAATATTGGTGTTTCACCTGCATCCCATGATGGAAATGGCTCAATGAATATTATGTTTGACACTCGGTTACAAAAATACTGGAAAAACACGAAAACAAAAATTAAGAATTATTAGAAAACGTATCGGGCCAGCTTTAGTACATCGGAAATTGGCAAAAGACGTTTTGAGTCGAGACGAATATCAAAATACTCTTTCTTAAGGCAAACTCTCCCTCCACTATGGTGCTAATGGAGAACTTGGGCGTTTGCCTCCCAGGAATACCCGACTTTCACCGGTCGGAATCAGCACTGCAATCTGATCGGTAGGCGAACCAGGAAACTATGCAGAACTCTCAGAAGATTTAATGCAGTAAGTGCAGTATGATATGCAATGAAAACGTGAAATGTATGAGAGGAGGGTCCTATTTATAGACAAATAGGCACCCGTTCGGAGAGGTACGAGACGGAAAGATGCGACTGTTCGGAACAGACCGGACGCAACTCGTCGGTAGTGAACAGTCATGTCCGATGACTGTTCGTGAACAGACGTACTGGAAAGGGAAAAAGTATTTTGGTTGGGGACACTGATTCGGTAGGAGAGGAAATAAAATCTAATTGAAACGGACCCGGTTCGACCCGGCCTAGTCCGTATGAAAAATTTCAGTAAAAAAATAAGAAGCTCATGGGCCAAGCCCAATCTCAGGGCCAACCCTTTAAGCCCAACTTGGGATACATATACCCAATGAATTTTTTTTGCCTCACCAATGTGGGACAACACAATTTTTCCCCTTTCTACCAATGTTCATGTAGGCACCTTCAAGGTCAATTTCTCATTCACATTAACTTGATTTTATCCAACCAAGGGTTCGATCTTAATCTTCTAACTAAGACGAATACAACGGTGTGTGGGTCCGGCCACGTGGACGCGTGGGACCCACTTAAATAATTAGTTAAAATTGAATAAAATCAAGTTTTTCCAACATATTAAAGGTAGTTTTATGCAAGAACGTTCACATCAGGAGAGATTCAACCATTTGTTTCATGAAGCTTGAAAAGAACTTGAAACATTCTTTTCATTCCTTACAACCATTCACTGGTTCGATATGTAATACTCTCTTTAGGGAGTTATTGAATTAATCAATATCGAAAAGCTCGATTTCTCCAAATGGTTGTTGAAGTGCTTATTTTGAGCTAAACACACTTGAGATTTCTATACACAAACTGGGTATTGGGTGTTTCCTTTTAGAGATTTTATTGCAAAATCTTTCTTTTTTGAGTACACAAGTCTTGCTTCAGACGCGATAAAAAAAAAGTCTTGCTTCAGACGGTTACGAATGGAGTGTCGAAGCTCAGTCTTGTTGCTTCTATCTTGCATTATTATTATTATTATTATTGACGAAGGAATAGACCATAGCCAGGCCAATAATGAACCCAACTGTGTGACCCAAACCTCTGGAAGAACTAGCGTGGCCACACTAGTCACAGCCCCCCACTTATTGAAAGGGTACTCACCCAGTTGGAAATCAAACCTCAGACCTTGAGGATTACCCCCAAAGCCTAGCATTCACCCTAACCCCTAGGTGTGTTGCTTCTGTCTATTATGTTTGGGGAGAAAGGAATTGTAGAATCTTTTTAAGGGAAGGCCTTGGACATGGACAGTGTAGCTAGTAATATTGGAAGGGACATAACAGCTTGTTTGGTATCATGGAAGAGGATTCTTCATTCTGAAGAGGTCAAAAAGGTGTGGGAGGAGGAGGAGGACTGGTACCTTTAGTGAAGTAGGTTGGGGTGGCTGTGGTTGCTTTTCTTTCCTTTTTTATAGTCTGGACAGAGGTGTCTTGGTTGTTTTTTCAGTGTGCAGGAGTCTTTCTTTGTCTCTAGCCTGATGTTCATAAGAGCAGTTGGTTTGCCTTAGTTTTTCTACCATGCCCGAGAGTGGTATTGGGTCATGGATCCCCCATAAATTTGGACCTTTAGATTGGAAAATGGGTTAATTTCAGCCACTAGATCAAAACCATCCACAAAAAGTATGGTGAATTTGCTAAAAAAAAGGGGCTCTGTTCGTTTCATAGTTTTGTTTTGTAAATGGTTACAATACACACCCATTAACGGGTTGTTTGGATGGGGGATATCCCCCCATATAAGTTTTGACCCCCTCTTATCAGGGGGACCCCACCCTTATACCGAGTTTGGCAACCCCATTTTTTGTCCTTGATATCTCTTCACCCCGTCTACCATTTCCCTCGCGAAGGTTGTTGTCCCTGATAACTTTTGGGCAGCCCTCACCCTACCCAAAAGTTATCCGGGAGTAGAATGGAGGAATTTTGACGATAACACCCCTTGTTATCCCCTTTACATAGTCGATTCACGCCGTTGCTCTAGTGATTCAGCTGTGGTTCGAACAGAGCTTGTGGGTTGCGATTTGTGGCGATTTTGTTGTGATTTTGTTGCGATTTTATGGGTTGTGATCTGTTGCTTCATCAAAACATCTCAGGTATGGAAGATTTGTGTCGATTTTGTTGGTATTTTCAATTGCTTAATTTTGTGGGTTGCGATTTTCTTGCGATTTTCTATTGTGTAGTTTTCTGGGTTGCGATTTTGTTGTGGTTATCTGGGTTTCGATTTATGTTGCTTCATCTCCATCTCAAATACCTCTCTATCGTTAACTGTGTTTGTGGATCTGAGTAGTTTTGGAGTAAAACAGATATAGGGTTTTGACAATTCTATTGTTTCATAAAGACTAGGGTTTTGATTCAATGTGTGGAACAAAAACTAGGGTTTTGATTCAAAAAGTGGGAAATCTAGGGTTTTGACAGATTATTTCAATGTTGAGATTGTTTTGGGACTGTACATGTTCAGATCTAGTTGTGGTGTATATGTGTTTTCAAAAATTAAAAATAAACAGACCTTAACATAGTCCTATTTATACTGTAATTTTTGTGCTTTATCCAATTTGATGTTGGTCTTTAAGATAGGCCTTAACAAGGCAGTAAAACAGAACGTCAAACCTTATACAAAATATCAAAATAAGACCATGACAATATCGTTTGTGGTTATATTTGGTTTGCGAAATATGTGAACCAACCATTTCGTCAAACTATCGTTTGGTAAAAGAAGAAAAAACATATAAAAACTCGCATAAACTCGCACAGACAAAAAAAACTTGAAATTTGCAGCCCTATTTATTGCAAAGGCTTGAATCATACTCGTGAAACCGTTGTTAGGTATTTAGGATGGCAAGACTCACAAGAAAACAATTACGGAGAAGAGAAGAGCAAGAGGCAATGATTGCATTAAACACCTTCATTCAGGCTGCAATGGTGGTGTTTCGCCTTTACGTGTTCATCATATCAACGACTCAGTATCCCTGTCCAGAGTGTACCCAAAATCCCGACTTTTACCAGACACAAGTAAATGCTGTCAATAGGCTCGTTAATGGTAGTGAGCTTGAGTGTAGTGATCAGTTGAGAGTAAATAGACACAATTTTTTTAGATTGTGTTGTTTAGTGCGAATTGTTGGCCTATGGGACTCTAGGTACGTAATACTTGAGGAGAGGGTAGCTATTTTCTTGTGGATCCTTGCGCACCATACGAAGCAAAGGCGTACCCACCATCAGTTTTGTAGATCGACAAAAACGTTAAGCAGAAATTTCAATGCTGTACTCCAAGCTGTCTTACGCATTCATAGAATGCTCTTTGTAACCCCTGAGCCCGTACCTGCGAACTACCATGACAATAGATGGAGTTGGTTTCAGGTACACTTCCATTAAAAAAAATTCTACTTAATCCAATTTCTTTCCTCAATTCCATTGTATGTACTTACTTCCAATAAACTACTCAAATTGTCGTAGAATTGTCTTGGCGCTTTGGATGGGACCTTCGTGCCCGTAAATCCCCCGACAGCCGACAAGCCTCGCTATAAGTCAAGGAAGGGAGACATTGCCATAAATGTTTTAGGTGTTTGTACGCGAGACCTAAAATTTGTCTTCGTCTTGTCTAGTTGGGAAGGGTCGGCCACTGACTCTAGAATCCTCAGAGACGCCATCACAAGACCCAATGGTTTGAAAGTCCCCCGTGGTATGTTACAATTTATCCCCTTTCCGTTCCATCCATTACATTTATGAACCCTCCGTTCAAATATTTCAATGTCGTAACTTTGATTGGTTACATGACATTACTATCTTGTGGATGGCGGAAACACAAACAGGGAGGGTTTTCTAGCACCGTATCGAGTACAACGATATCACCTTAACATTTGGAGGCAAGGTCACATGCCGGCTAGCAAAGAGGAGTACTTCAACATGAAGCACTCCGCTGGTAGGAATGCCATTGAGAGAAGCTTTGGGGTTTTGAAAATGCGATTTGCAATATTGAGGTCTCCCTCCTTTTACCCCATCCAGACTCAAACCCGTATCGTGACGGCATGTTGTCTTCTCCATAACCTAATTAAAAGAGAGATGCCCAATGATCTGGTTGAGTTGGAGTACACGCAATGGGAACAAGAACACCTCCACGATGTCTAGGTAGATGATGATCGCATTACTACCATAGACACTTCTAATGAATGGACTGCCAAGAGGGATGCGTTGGCTTTTACCATGTACAACCATTGGCTAGCAAATGGTGGGGGACAAGAGGTTTATCTACCATGATTTACGAGGATGTTATGTAGGAGTTTCTATTAAGAACTTTGTTTTAAGTATTTGTATGAACAACTTATTTGTACGGGTTTTGATTTAGGACTTCGTTTCAACAATTTGTATTAACTTTTGAAGTACTTGTAATTTAAACTTTCTAATTGTTATGCCTCATTCAATGTGAACTTGTATGATATTCCAATTCATTAGCATTTGCATCAATAGAAACCCAAGAAGGCCAAGTGTCTACCAAAAAGATACCAAGAGCCCGTCAGACTTGGAGGAAAGTTGAAGAGGATGCTCTAATTAAAGTCATGGTGAATGAAATGTCGGACAAATGGAGCGCCGATAATGGCTTCCGACCCGGTTTCTTCACCTTGATTGAGGAGTTGGAGAAGGTGTTACCGGATAGCAACCTAAAGGCCTCGCCCCACAACGACTCTAAGGTGAAGTATTGGAGACAAATGCACCACAAACTCTTTGACATTTTACAACTAAGTGGGTTTGGTTGGGACGATGTCAACAAACGCATAAATGTGGAGGAGGATGTGTGGAACGAGTTCGAAAAGGTAACTCAATATGCTTTAATGAATATGATAAAGCATATGAGTTTTTTCCCTAAATTTTGTCATTGTTGGTGTAGGCCCACCCTAAGAAGGCCAAAGAGGTGTACGGGAAGCGTTTCCCTTATTATGATGATTGACAAATTGTCTTTGGGAAGGATAGGGCAATCAGGGCGGATGCGGAGGATCCAACACAAATGGAGGCATCGCCTCCTAGAAATGCTTACGTCGTACAACTTGACGTTCAGGATCCTTCGGAAGTTGGTGTAGAGGACCTTCCACGCGAAGGGTTCATGCAAGGGGGAGGGGAGTTCTACCAAGAGTTGTTAAATGATGGATTTGTCAATTCATCATACATGAGCTCCACACCTTTTACCTTCACACCTACAGAGTCCACCCCCCACACAGCCACACCTTCGACTGACACACCTACGGGAACCACCCCACGCACCTCCACACCTACGGGTTCCACACCGTTGCCCTCCGTACGCCGTATGTCAATCCCAACGTCCATCACGCCTCCGGCCAATGCCAGAGCTAAGAAAGGGAAGAGGAGGACAAGAGCTAGTGATGAGAAGTTGATTGGTGAAAATTTGGATAATTGGTGCACAAAGAGCTTCGTGCACATCGAGAAAATGGCGAATGCAATGGGGCATGAGAAAGAGTTATCTGCTCGCCGTGCAACAATTCCGGATGTGCTTGAAAAACTTGACCTTACTTTGGGGGGAACAATTCAGGGTGGCTGCCATTATTGGCGAGAAGGATGAGAGGGTAATCCAATTCTTGAACACTCGTGATGATAGGAAACAAGCTTGGGTTGAGGCTGTCTTGAGGGGTGAAGTATTTGGTCTGATTTAGGCAATATTGGGAAAACGTGTGCCTCTTTTTGTAGTGGCCTATCTCATTGTATATTATATGGCCCATTTTTTGAAGTGGTCGTTCTTTCACTTGTCATACATGGTCCATTTGGTGGTGTAATTAAAGACTTAATTACGAAACATCTTCTTATGTATGGTGATTAAAAACTGTTGTAATATGTAATTATGCATCGTATTGACACATTTGATGCATGTTTTGTTGGCAATATGGAATGTAATTGTGATTTTATTGGCATTAACATGTTTTGAGTGGCGCTCTTTGTTGTTAATTGGGCGAGGATGAATCACTTTTAAATGGTAATGAAGGTTGTTACCTTGGCCAGACAACATTAGTTGCAGCCATGAGTGACCCTTATGTATGGAAGTTTATTGTCTGAGCCCATTATTTATTGTTATTTTCAGCCATGATTGCCACTGCTTTGTGTGTATGTGTGTGTCTGGGGCAGGTTTGGCCATAACTTGTATTCATGTTGGTGTTTAGTTGTTGCACCTGAGCCCATGGAATCTGGGCCAGGTTGGCCATAACTTGTATACATTTGGTTGTTGTTGCTATTTGTGTTGGTTGTTCACTGTGTTAATCTGTTGGCCATAATCTGTTGTGTGAGTGTGCAGTGCAAGTGTGAGTGTGAGTGTGTGAGTGTGCAGTGTAGGGGTGAGTGTGAGTGTGAGTGTGCAGTGCAGGTGTGTGTGAGTGTGTGAGTGTGTAATGCAGGTGTGACTGTGCAGGTGTGTGTGAGTGTGCAGTGCAGGTGTGACTGTGCAAGTGTGTGTGAGTGTGTGACTATGCAAATGTGTGTTAGGAGGCCAAAATGATTTCTAGGCTATGATGAATATGGAGCTATATTTGCTACATGTTTGGAGTGAGCCATGATGAATTTCTGAGATATGATGAATTTCTTATCTATATTTGCTGTGATTTCTGGGTAGTGAAGGTGTTGGACAACTGTTGGGCAATGATGTATATGTCTTGTTAATGCAATTTCAATTATGGGTACTGATGATAACCTCAGCCCACTTCTGTTTGTGTTGGTGGTTCACTGACTTGGTGTGATTTCTGAGCTATATTTCGTATATTTGCTGAGCTATGATCAAAGAGCTTGAGCTATATGAATTTTGGGTTGGGTGATGCCTTTCACTGGTTGTGCATTTTCTGGTCAGTGGTTTTGTAGGTTGGGTTGCTGCTGCAAGTGTTTTGTTAGACCTGAATTCCTGCAGTTGTGTTGCTGTTGCATCTGTTTGTGTAGTTATGTTTTTTAAGCTATGTGCATGCTGATGTTACAAATGATGTTTTGAATTGGGGTGTCTGTGTTGTGCACCTACTCGTACTGTGATGTTATGTGTTTATGTTTGTGAAACCTGTTTGAGCCTTGTGCATCCTGTTATCCAGCTAATCTGTTGTTAATTGGGCGATGATGAACTGTTTTTGTGGGCTGTGAAGAAAATTTTCTGAGCCTTTGGTTGTTTACGAGCCCTGTGGAACCTGTTGTTGAGATATTCCGAGCCTTTGGTGCATTCTGAACTTTTTTTGTACACTTTATGAGGCCTGGAGGTGTCTGTTTGTGGGCTGTTAGTAGGTTAAACATGGCAGTGAAGATGCTTTTTCTGAGCCGTGTGTGTTAAAATTAATCAAGTTGTTACCTTGGGGATGATGACTTTTTTTGAAGTTGTTACCTTGACGATGATGAATTTTCTAAGCCACTGATTTAAAACAAGCCCAGAGTTGTGCTTGCTTGTGCTATTACTTGTTAAAATCTGGGCTGTTATCCACGAATATGAAATGTTTTTGTTGGTGCTCTGTTTGGTTATGTTTCTTGGTGCTCTGTTTGGTTATGTTTGGACCCGTTTGAGCCATGAGACAATTATTTGAAATTGTGATTGTGAAATCTGGGCAGTGCTTAGTTAAATTATGGGCTGTGTTAGTGAAATTATGGGCTGTGTTTCCGAGCTACACTCACTCATGCACTGCACTCACACACTTGCACTGTGTTTGGTGCTGCTGTCAATGTGTTTGGTGCAGTGTGTGAGGGTAGTGCAGTGCAGGTGTGTGCAGTGCATGAGTCCAGTGCAAGTGCAGGCCTGCACATGTGTGCCTAAGTGAAGTGCACTCTATGCAGTGTGAGTGCAGTGCAATGCCTAAACCTGTTGTAGACACCCCGATTTTGACCCGGGATACTTGCCAAGCACTCCCGATGATGACAAAACCACCCGTGATTACCTTAAGGTTGAGAAAAAGGCTTAAGCTTGCCCCAAACCACCATGAACCACCCCAAACCATTCCCAAATAACCTAAACCAACCCAAATGACCAAGAAGCCCCTCAAAATACCAAAATAACCCAAGATCCACCACAGAACTCAAAGGGGTTCGAGCGCTCAAACCCCCGGTTCGAGCGCTCAAGCCCTGTCCAGTCTGTCGCTGGCAGAGTATCTAATGATGAGATTCTAACTGAATGGAAGCCACTCAGCCGTTTTTCTGTTGCTCACATGCAAGTAATAGACCTCAGAGGAGGCCTAAATTATCTTGATAGGCCCTCTTGTTCAAATAAACCCATCCCCCCCCCCCATTTCTCTCTATAAAAGCCACCCCTCTACACCATTTACAGAGGTTAGACACTCTCCTCACATTCTGATCCATCTCTCTCTCTAAAAAGCTCCATTTTCCAGCCCCTCTCAATCCATTTTCATCCATTGAAGCTCAATGATCTCAAACTAGCAAAACCCATTTGATTCTCAAATCCTTTCACTACAATACACCATCATCCACTCAAAATCAGCTCAAGACAACCCATACCCATCACAATCTGTCCTAAACTACCCACATTGTGTCAACAAATCCATCCAACACTCATCCATCCATCAAAACCACAAGTCCAAGCTTAAATCAAAATCAAAAGGTAGAAATCCTTGTGAAAGTCACGGGTTGGTACTCCTGAGGGAGACCAATGGGTTCATGGAGGTCCTTTATACCTCTAATGGACTCACGGGGTCTTAAATATTCGAGAAAACAACTTTCAAAAACCCCAACTTCAAATGGTTTGAGCGCTCAAGGCCTAGCACTATGAGCGCTCGAACTGTTTGAGCATCCTCCATGTTTTTGTGATTTTTGATCATATCCTATGTAGGTGACATCATTATTATGGCTGTTTGTTGGTTCAACAACTCTCAAATCAGTTTATTTTGCCTTTGATCAATGATCAATGAACCCAAAAGCCATAAAAGTGACGTTTTATCATCATCAAACCATGGATGATCCTATTTCATGAAGCAAACAGTGTATCTCACTCTTTTTAACAATGATCAGAAGGTTAAAGTTTATGAGAGATCCATGGAATGGCCAAGAAATCACAGAAACTTACAACCCTTGAATGGGGTTTGAGCGCTCAATGCCAGCATTATGAGCACTCAAACCATGTTCAGTTTTGGCATTTCAATCTTGTTTATTTCAGTTCTGCATTCTATTTTCAATTCATGAAGTGTGTGTGTGTTGTTGTTTGGCTAAGCCAACCTAATCCTCTCTCCTTCCCACTCTAATCATGCTTATGCATGGCGCAATACTTACTCTCCACTTGTGTGGACACCACAAGTTTATTTTATTCATGTTAGCGAAGTTTCAATCCTTTATGCATCATCATATATCATGTTGAACTGGTTTATGGTCCATATGAGGGCAGAATGGAGAAGAAACACTCAAATCCAGGAGATGGCTTGAGGGCTCGATGTACCCCTTCGAGCACTCAAACTGTCTTCTGGTCCAATCAAAACTTTCTTCTCATTTCAACTTGTGCTTAGTATTTCGAGTATTCTGCAAAGTTTTAAGGCATTGAGTCTTCATTCCCTTCTATACTGCTTGCCTCATTTTGGTCCATGAATGAGTTTCAAACCCATGATCATGCGGTTGTGCTATTTTGTTCAATGATTCAAATGTTGTTTTTAAATAAATAATGAGGATCAAGTCATGTTTTCACGAAATCAGAATCATCAGAAAAATCACCAGCATGCATGACTGAGCAAGGGGTTGAGCGCTCGAACCCCTGTGTTGAGCTCTCAGACCCTTGGCAAAGGATCAGATTGGTTTAACTTGTTTTGTGTATTGTTCATATTACTTCCAGTTTCATGTCTCTGTTTAACATGTACTACTGTGGTTTTCTCGTAGTTTGTTGTTTGCATTTATTCACTACCATCATCATGCATGTAATCCGCATTGCACATGCATACACCGTAATCTATCGTTGTGTTTTATCGTCATTATGTGGCTCCCATTTCCCTATTTCCCGTACTTGTTCAAGGTTGAGTTGCATGCATTTCTTGTATAATCCCACAAAAGTCAAGTAGAGACCGGTCTTCGAACCGGGCGAGGGGGGTGCCGTAAAACTCTTCCCCTCTCGTAACGGGCTAGTAATCCTTATCCATTGAATGAGGCACGAGTCAATCGAGTTCGGTTCTTCGGGGACAATCCGCTAAAACCCGGGTGGCGACTCCGAATCGAGACCTCCGGAGGGGCCAAGTTGGCGACTCCGCTGGGGACTCTGGTTAATGCATACTTTGATTTTATTACACTTGTGTAGTTTTATTGATGTATGCATTAATCAAGAGGGCTCGACTTGAAAAGCTTTTGTGGGATTTTTGAAATGTTTGTAATTCAATTTTTGCATTGCATTTGCATTGTTCCTGGCCTTGCTGGCATATTTTGGCAATCCCGCACGGCTTGCCGGTGACAGGGAATCCCAAAATGCCCAGCAGCCCTCGACCGTGATGAGTTAAACCTGTCGTTATTACTATCGCCATGGGTATCCGTGGCAATGGGAGACAATCATGACACTAGTCCAGGGTACCCTTGTGAGACCAAAACCGGCCTTTTGCATATAATTAACCATAGAACCGTCCACGTTAGGTGACCGGTCCATTTGTTAGGATTATATGCTCCATCCTGTTTACGTGCTATGTGTTACCGTTTTCTTTATTCTGTCATGTTGCATCCATGCATGCATATGCATTTGTATATAGTTCCTCCGAGTCGAAAGTAGTATAGTTTAGGTGTCCGTGCGGTTAGTAGGAGGTTGCCTCAGCCCGATGATGAGTCGTGCATTTCAAATGTACGTTGTCTTGTGAGTTAGTCCTTAGGATAATCGGACGTGGAAAAATTTGGACCATCAAATCTTTGACAACAATCTAATGGAAATTACGGATGGTTGCCCCGAGATTAGGGACAATTATTCTTAAGATCCAAAGTTAGATTTTTTATGAGGATTTGAGAGTTCGCATTTTCCCAAATCAGGTCATCTGACATGAAGGACTTGTTATCAAAAGAAAACTTGAGGATTGGGGCAACCTTCCAAACCTGTTCAATTAGTCTAGGAGACTTTAAATCCATGGAGTTTGAGATACCTCTAGTGTTTGTCGTGCTCGAACGGCTCCCTGTTTCTCGGGCTAGCCTTAAATGCATTTGTATCTGGATTTCAACAGCCTTATTGCTCTGTCTCGGATTGTCTAAAAGGAGATTGGCTCTGATTCCACGAAGCTTGGAATTTAACTTGCCTGTCACGACTTACCCATGGTTATTGTTTCAACGTCCGTGCAATGTCTTAAGTGAGACCGAGACCGGTAGTCTACATCTTAGGACGACATGACGACGACACATACACAACATTTTTTTTTCAATAAAACAAGGGGCACAACCTAAGTTTGACCTTTTTGCTTTACTGTAAATATAAAGTTTTTGTGAAAACTGTTTGGATCAAGCCCTTCCCGGTTTTGTTTTTTGACGATTTCTCGCGTGGACCCTTTAAAACACCTTCTGAACACATTGAACGGATCGGATCGTCAAAAAAATGTTTGGATCATGGAGGTCCCGAAACGGGAGGTCCGGATTAGAAGTTAACCCTATATATATATATACAAAACATTTCTAGTGAGGGAGCCGTCATATAGCAAATGTGCGGGAAAAATGATGACAGCCATAGGATCGCATCCAACGGCCCAGATTAGAAAGACCTTTCAAAACAACTTGCGGGTCAACAGGCAGGTCAAAAAGTCAGGATCCGGGTTTAAACCCCATCTGGATCCCATTCCCCTCTCATTTCACACTGGTTCAACAGAGGGAGAAGAGAGAGAGAGAGAGAAAGCGGTCGACGAAGAAGAGAAGAAATCACGCTAAAACCTATCAAATCGAAGGTATAATCTCTCTTCTCTTCTCTTCTCTTTCTGGTTCGTATTTCTTCAATCGCTACTGTAATCGATTTCTGTGTTTTTAGGGTTTACCAGACAATCGATTTCTTCGAACGTGTTTGACAAAATCGACGAAGGTATCTCTCTCTTCTCTCGCTCTATCTGCTTCGTATTTCTTTGTTTTTGAAATCCATTTTGAACTCGATTTTAGGGTTATTTTTTCCCGATTTGGGGTTATTTTCTATGTATCGGTAAAAAGACACCACCGTTCTTGATGAAATCGATTTGTTGGTTTCTAGTGTTTGACCAGACGAAGCAAATTCGAAGAACAAGAGGGATTTTTACAAAATCGAAGGTATATATATATATATATATACGAAAAACTTCTAATCCACACCTCCCGGAAATAAGAAAAAAAATGGTTTTTTTTGTGTTACAAATTATTTTTGGAAAATCTGATCCGTCCAATGTGTTCAGAAGGTTTTTCAAGGGTCCAGGTGGGAAATCTTCAAAAATAAATACCGGGAAGGGCTTGATCCAAGCAGTTTTCTCAAAAAATCCCGGTATTTATTTTTGAAGATTTTTTTGAAAAACTTCTCGAACACATTGGACGGAAGATTTCAAAAAAATGTTTGGATCATGAGGTCCGGAAATAAAAAGTCTGGATAAAAGTTTACCTTATATATATATATATATATATATATATATACAATAAACTTCACATCCAAACTACCTTAACAGTTACGGACCTAGGGGCATTTTCGACTTTCGGACCAAATTTCGACGAAAAAGATGTTGTTTAAAACGTGAGGTCCCGCGAAATTTGGCAAAAAAAATACCGGAAGGGCTTGAAGGGGATTGCTATATATAGCGTTTTTTACCTTATATATTTTTACGCTATATATACACATCTAATCGTCGAAATTTGGTCCGAAAGTGAAGTCCGGACGGTAGTCCGTAACTTAAGGTTTGGACCGGAAGCTTATATATATATATATATATATATATATATATCTCACCCTCTCTCCTTGTTTATCGAATGACTTGAAAACCAAAGGATTAATTGTTTGTAAGGTCTGGAAATTCTTGTTGTGTTTGTTTGATTTTGGGCATGTGTTTAATCTTGTATTCTACCATCCTTTTGTGAAAGCCCTTAAACAGTAACACTTTGAAATCGTAGGAGTACAATCCTATGAGACTTAATCCCACAATCCTTTTGAGCAGGATGCAAAGCACATGAAAAGGCCAAAAAGAGGCATATGCCCCAATTATGTATCTTTTGATTGTAGTATTAAATGGCCTAGCTGTGGAAAATTATTCAGGCAAAATCTGCTATGTTTTGAATTACGGTTCAAAGAAGGAAGGAAATACGGTGGTGGGTAGAGGAGCATTGCATATAGGTTCTTAAGTCATTAATGTAGCATAGTGGTTCTTGTTTTGCTATTCTGCAATGTTACTATATTTTCTTGGAAACCATGTACATTAATTCCTATAACCAGATTGGAATTTGAGAGGCATAATAGAATCGACCTGTTTCTAATTTAATTAGTTAAAGAGGGGGAAAAAAGGGACACCTGTTTGGTCATAAGTTTTGTCATGTCAACACATAGATTTGATATCAATTAACAAAGCTACTTCACTTGTAACTTGTATTGCTTTATCTGATCCATAAATCATATTCAGAAAATGAAAACAACTTGTTATATGAATCTATGATGATGTGTATGTGGGTATCTCTATATATGATGTACAAAACAATTGCAAACTATCAACTCTTGCATGAGCTCACTGCACAAACAAAAGAAGCTTAGTTAATTTGAATTTTATGGGCTCCATAAGAAGCTTAGTTATGCATGTGGGGCTTTCTATTGTTGACAATTTTGAAGTTATTGATGTTGCGTCTGCTGTTATTAGATTATATCAGAGTTTGCCTTCTTGCCTTATGGTGGAGGGCCAAAAAAGTGCGTCGGGTACCAATTTGCACTAATGGAATTCACAGTAGCATTGGCAATGTTGTTACAGAAGTTTGATGTCAAGCTGAAAGGACCTCCTGAATCTATCAAGAAATAATGATCCACACGAAGAATGGACTGTGGTGCAAAGTGAAGAAGAGATCCGATGTTCATTGAAACAAGACCAGGAAAAGACGGTCGCATCACATAGAAAATAGTGCTATCGAGTTTCTTATGTTTGTGTCATTCCTTTTTTGGAAAAGACACATGTGTACCATGTTTTTCGATGAGCCAAAAAGATGTATATAAATTGAGACAAAATGATGGAACAAGAGTTGCAGAATTGTTGGCAAGGCAATATTGAGAGCATAAACAGATTTTCTCAAGCTCATGTATAGTTTGTGAAAACAATTCAAACTAATCGAAACCCTAATTTCACCACCCAACCTCGAGTTTTCAGCAGCCATTGGAATACATACAGTACAACATAAACCCTAAAAGTTCGAACACAAATGGAGTTCAAAAACGAGTTCATTAGCGAGAGAGAGAGAGATAGAAGAACCTGAACTGAACCTTCAATGATCGACCTCGAGTACACTGTTTGCGGAAACCCTAAAAAATAAAAAATCGACTTAAAAAATGGATAAAACGATGACAATCGAAAGAGGGAAGAGAGAGAAGAGGTGAATACCTTCGATTTCGTCAAGATCTGGACGGGTTTGGTTCGAAGTCGATCGATTACGCGATGTGTTTTTGAAATCGCCTCTCTCTCTCTCTCTTCTCTCTCTATCGAATACCATGAATGGGGAGGGGAGGGATCCGGATATGATATAACCCGCTACCCCTGACCCGAATTGTTTTAACCCGCTACTGTTTAACCTGCGTGTTGGGTTTTTAATCTCAGCCGTTGAGATCGTTTAGGCGATCCAACGGCCCTCAATCAGTTGCCCGCATTATTTTTGTGAGGGTTCAATCCTCGGAAAAATATTCTAAGAATAATGAACGGTTCGGATCACTCGTGTGGGACCTAAAAGTGGATCCCGAACGCCATCTGTACATTTTCTGTCCCCTTTGTTCTGTACCCGTATGTTTATCCAAAGCTCGAAAATACTGCCATATGTATATGGGAAAAGTTAAAAAGACTCTTTGACTGCCATGTGTATACAAGGGGAAACAACTATTAGCTGGCAATTGGGCTGATCATTTCCCGCCACCAGAGATCCTCGTTGTCCTACAGTTGTTCGCTCCTCGTGAACACATTAGAAACTCGCCGAAGCTCCCACGTAATTTCTAGAGTGACAATTTTGAAGCGGGGAAGGGGGGTATTTTTGGAACCGCGGGAGGTAGATATCCTGCTGCCAGTACGGCAGTACGGGAATACTTCATGTCTTGGTTTCATATTTAACTCCCGTACCATGTCCTCCTAACCAAAGCTCCCAAAAAAAAAAGAGTCCCGTCTTATGAAAAGATGCTACCAGTAGAATTTACAAAAAATAATAATAATAAAAAGAACCGAAATGAATGAATGAGATGGGAAATGGTTGTGTTGTAGTTTATATAGGTAGGGCAGCACAATCATTTCAGCAACAAAGTTAACCCCGTTAGTCGAAATAGACGGCGAAGGGAGTATTTGCCAAATAGTTTATAAAGTAAGGGAAGACAGTGGAATATCATAAAGCAGAGGAGAGGTTAGTGGAATTAACCCAAACCTCAAGGGAGGTCAGTAAAATTAACCCATAAAAAAACAACAATGATCACAAACCATTTTTCATATTTTAGTGCAGTGGTTGTAAAAAAAAAAAAAAATTTCGATTCATTGCTTTCCTACTGTGCGTTCATTGCAATAATCTGAATTATTCATTTTTTAGGACTCACAGAATAGTGTATTTATGCAAAAAATCAGTTGATTTAACGTTGATAAGTATATCAAAAGTTAAATTTTGGTTTATAAAATGGACGGCATGTATTTTGTTATTAGTTATATTAAGTTAAATTGTCCAATTTTTGAAATATCTATCGATTTTGTTATTATTAAGTTAAATGAATAAATAAATATCTAATAAATAAAATTATTTTTGAATAAATAAATATTATTGAATAATTGAAATTAATAATTGAAATTATGGCCCATGGGCCCACAATGTGGCGGAAACCCTATTTTAGCCCTGCGATCGGGGAAACCCTATTTCAAAGACCCAACACACGGCAAATCCAAAGCCAACCAACTGAAACAATCAGACCAACTGAAACAATCAGATTCGATTAATAGATCACTGGAATTTCTGAAAAGTCAAAACGCAAGAGGGAGAGAGAATGATGAAGCTTTGTAACACCTATCGTTTGATCGTATCCTGGGCTGTTGTGTTGGTCTTGCTCTCTGCTTTCTGTGTGTTAGGGTTTTGCAGAGACGACGGTCTCATTAGGATGAAACCCGTCGCAGGCGGAATTCGCGATTCCGTAGGGATGCAAAACAGCGCTGAGATCGAGAGTATGGGCCGATTCGCCGTTGATGAACACAACAAGAAAGAAGTAATTTGTTGGAGGTCTTTTTAATTTCTTAACTTTCGTTTAGTTTGTTGGTTTCTTCTTCAATTCCGTATTGGTGTTTAAACGTAGGTATCTATTTATCTTCTTCAATTCCATACGCATATGTGCCTCTATTCATATCAACTAGAGGCGGGTCCGCAATAGAAGATGAGGGCTCAAAACAAATGCATATACACCATTTGGGTATTACGGTTTATAGAACAATTTCATAGTTATGAAATACACAAGGAGTACTAATTGACAAAATTGGTAGTAATAGGAAACAATAGGGGATACTCAAATAAGAAAACTCATTAATTTAAAAGGGTATGTGTTGTTGAGTTGCTACATCAGTTTTTAATTGCTCGTAAAGATGTATGCCGGCAACCGGAAAATAGGCTTTGGAACACACCAGATTTCTGTGATTTCTCGATCAAAATTCAATTGCTCTCTCTGGGGATGAAGGATACGAAATAGGAGACGATTGAACGTGGGCAGCTATACGAAAAATTGGGAAACACTCATGACTCTATTTCTTAGGGAAACCATTACACACACTCACTCTTTCTATCTCTCTGGGGATGGATCCAAATAGGAGATGATCGAACGTGGGTAGTTTTTTTTTTTTTCTTTTTCGCCCCCTACTGTTTTTTTTTTTAACTAGTAAGGATAGATATATGTAAAAATTACTTTTGTTACACAGCTTGACAATTTTGTTCACACGAAAAGCCCTTCTTCTCCCTTTCTAATTACAACAATTGATATTACCCTTCGTAGATATATGTTCGTCAGTGGCGGATGCAGGATTTGGACATAGCATGGCCCAAACCACATGTATTTCTACCTTTTAACAAAAAGTGTATTGTGCAAGTATACATAGTCACTTGCTAAGTCCGATGAAGAGACGAAATTGTTTGTATATACGGAATCATCGTTTAATTAACACGCCTGACCAAAACTGGTTAAAAACTTGAAATTTTGGGGAGCTTTTTCCCACAGATCTATAGGAATTTTAGATGTTATGGTATTCTAGACCAAAACTGGTTCTATTCACTTGGGAAATTAGTGTTAAGGCATTTGTGTGTATTTTTCTTGTGTACTTCTTGAAGCATTTTCGTTCTTTGAATGTGTTTTCCATGCTTTCATTGGTTTTGGTAGTATTTGTAGGGGATGATCTCTGGGTTAGTTCAATTAGGGTTTCTATAACCACTTCCCTGTAAATTCGCTTTGGACTTCTTTCTATTCAGTTTGGAGCAAATTCTAGGTAATCAAGTTATTGTGGTTGCTTTACCGAAACAGAAGAACATGGCTTTGGATGGTGGAAATGGAAATGGCATATCTATAAACTTATTCCCGTAATTGTTGAGCTCATAAAAATGACGAAGTACAGCAAGAGAAAAATTACGGAGAACGATAATTTAGTAGACTAAGTTAGCTTCCAGAGAAATGGCTTTTACAATACAGGTGTTAGTACCCTAAGTTAGCATCCAGGAATGCCCTTTTCACTTTTCCAGATTTACTCATGTTCATTAACTGTGAATTTTATTTGCGTCTCTTTTTTATCTCGTTGACTCAGTCCTTTTCTACAGAATGCAATTCTGGAGTTTGCGAGAGTGGTGAAGGCGAAAGAACAGTTGGTTGCTGGTAAGATGTACCATCTTACTTTGGAGGCTATTGATGCTGGTAAGAGAGAGATTTATGAAGCAAAAGTTTGGGTCAAGCCGTGGTTGAACTTTAAGCAGTTGCAGGAATTCAAGCGTACCTGTGATGGCCATTCATACATTTCTGCCGATCTCAATGTGAAGCGAGGTAATGAACTATCTAATTTATTTAGATGCAGTTACACATCCCTAATGTTTGAATGGGGTAAAAAGCACTTAGACCCCTCATCTATCACAATTGGGGTATGGGGTTTAAAGAGCATACCTGAAATAATTCAAGCATACCTGTAAAAAGCATTTTTGTTAGCATGCTGCAGTCTTTTCCTTCTCTCTCTTTGATTTCCCTTTTTTTCGTCGAAAGAAGGAAAACTAGTATTCCGTTTTATAATTGTTATTTATGTAGTCATTTATGAAGATATTACTTATGTTGTTGTATTCCCTCTGAGGTCATGTCGATGAGTGTGTCTCCCTGTAGAATCGAGGAATGAAGGCTTCTTCTTATTTTGCTTTGCCCAATGCATCGAGATTAGCTTCCGCTTTTGCACTTTTTTCTATACCATCTTGTTATTTACAAGTACTTTGTAACTGCTGGATGAAAGGGATCAAGCCCTTCTTAGTATATCTAAGCTCTGTCCGAAAATTCAGGCCACAGAACTGTAACATCTAGGTATAAATTTAAACATAATAAATGTACCTACTGCCAGGGAGCCGGTAATGCTAAGTCACATAATCTGCATCGGTGGGGTCGAAAACAACATGTCAGGTTGAGGTTTCTCAACCTGAGAATGAAAATGGGCAAGATTCCTGGTACAAGCTCGTATGAGGAAGGTAAAACCTTGGAGCAACCTGTGTGGGTGCCAAACGCAAATGAAGACTTTCTTTGCCTTTTCCAAGCTTTGAATGTGTGACCTGACGTATGGGGTTTAAAACTTATGCTGCTAGGCTACCTCGTGGTTCTGTGATACTCCCTCCGTTCCAAATTGCTGGTCACTTTTGGGAATTCCAACTTTTTAAGTAGACATGCAATAACTGCATTCAATAAATGCATTCACATTAAACAGACCCATTAATTTCCAACAATGCCCTTATATTTGAAATTTTGAATGAAATGATTGTTGTTGGTAAATGGGTTATTTTGGAAGATTGAATAAGTTTTGTTTTGACTTTTCAAATGGGACTAACAATTTGGAACATCCCAAAATAGTACAAGGGACAAGCAATTCGGAACGGAGGAAGTACTACCCTGTTTTGTATTATTTACCAAAAAATAACCGAAACATCAAATCTATTAAATGCTTGGTTAAGTAGAATCTACATAAAAATGCTCTGAAATGCTATATGTATAGGTATATAAATGCTCTGAAATGCTCCCACTCACTAGATATTTTGGAAAGATGTGCTTTCGTGCTCATGTTCTTACACCTGTAGCTGCACCCGCTCTGCGAAGTTGCAACTTGGGGTAATGTTTGTCCATTTAACTTTTTGGTTTAAAGGAATGAGCTTGGTGTTATCTCTGGTACAATTAAGTTGGAACCTACCACGCACAAAGTGCAAATAGTATTCACTTAGTTGTGCAAAGCCGAAGACTATCTTAGCAAAGGGGGAATTATGACACTAATAGATGGGATTTAGTTGATAAAAAATTTGAGGATCTAGCCTGAAAGTCAAGAATCAAAACCAATTGGTCATTGAGTGAAGAGCCACCAAGGCTCATATACTAGTTTTGAGGTACTTCATATCTGACGTGGGATGATCTCTGAAAGAGATTTGTCTCCTGAATTCCGTATCCCAGTTCATTCCCAGGGAATACGGGTCGTTTTCCTTCAACCTCTTGGAAACATAGACTTATCTTGCTCCTCACCATAAATCTACTACTTTGATTTCGAAATTTTAGCTTGTGGTCAATCTGACCCTTACTCACCGAGGGTTCATCTAACATCTAGAGTTTTCTTTTTCCTGCTTTTTTCCATTCTTCCTTGAGAGAATATTTGAGTGGGGAATACTAAAGCCTGCGCTGTAATCAGATGCTCACGAACAAGGATGGCGATTTGTGCCAACTTATGATCCTGTGCATAAAGGCGCATCATATCATGCTGTGAAGACCATTCAACGGAGGTCCAACTCCCCATCTACGTATGAACTGCTAGAGATCCTTCTTCCTGTCTCCATATTAAATCTATGCAATGATTGGTCCCAAGTACAATGTACATAATGATGGATATCTAAGTATAATTATATAAATGCTTTGAGATGCTTCCGCTAGATAAGAGAGGTCCGTCGATGAAGCACAATGAAAACATTAAAAAATTGCATTATATGGGACTAAGGACTTGAATGAAACTTTAAAGAGGAGTCATGCTAGCGAAATAGGCTAGACGGGAGGAGTTGTGAACAGCTGGTAACGGCTGTCGATAGGCGAAAGCACTTAGCCTGCTCTCTAGATATTTGGAAAGTGGTGCTTTCACGCTCACGCTCTTGCACCTGTAGCTGCACCCGCGCTGTGATGTCACTTAAGGGTAATGGTTGGCTGTTAGAAGTTCTGGTATAATGGAATGCGCTTGGTGTTTTCTCTGTTATTATTAAGAAGGAATCAAGGAACCTTTCCACACCCAATAGTGAAATACACAATGTTTGACTATGTCTCTCTCCTTTCCAAAAGATATATATGGAAAACTGATTTTCCTTGGTAGTACGTAGTTCAAATAGGTTTCACTCGGTTGTGTGAAACCGTAGACTGTCTAGAAAGGGGGAATGGAGACACATATGAGGGGGTTTTAATCAACAATGAAACCGAGACTCCATCCGGAAGTCAAGGATCCAACTCAAAACCAATTGCTCATTAAGCGGAGATGCCACCGAGGCTCATATTCTAGTTTTGAGGTACTCCGTCCATCCCAAATTTCTTGTCCATTGATCAGCATGCGTGCCATTTTTGAAGTCTCATATTTTACAATCTATAATGTTTTCTATGAAAACTTTGTCTAATAAAGTAACTAAGATCTTCCAAATAAGATCCATACTTCATGGTACATATATATAACACTATACATTTGAAAATATAAACAATTTTTTGAGGAGTCATGATTGTGAAAAGGGACGAGAAATTTGGTACGGAGGGAGTTCTTTCATATCTGATTTGGGACAAGCTCTTACGAGAATTGCATCCTAAATTCCGTATACCAGTTCATTCCCAGGGATTGTTGTCCCCCAACCTCTTGGCAACATTGAGTTGTTTTCCTCCAAAGAGTAAATCTACTACTGTGACTTTGAATTTTTAGCTTGTGGCCAATATGACCCTTACTCACCGAGGGTTCATCTGACATGTACATTTTTTTATTTCCTTTTTGTTTTTGTTCTTACTTGAGAAAATAGATGTGAGCAGGCAATAATCACGCCTTTGCTGTAATCAGATGGTCATGAACAAGGATGGCGCCCTGTGCCTACTTATGATCCTGTGGTCAAAGGAGCGGCATATCATGCTGTGAAGACCATTCAACAGAGGTCCAACTCCCTGGCTCCATATGAACTGCTAGAGATCCTTCTAGCTAAGGTTAAGGTCGGGAATGTTTTGTTTCACTATTATGTTGTCAAATTCTTCCTCGTTATTTCATTAAATAGTTTCTTTCTCCCTTTCTATCTTTGTCCATGTCTCGTTGAAGTTCTGTAATAAATGAAGAAGACGACATGTCATTGACAATCATTCTTCTGTTCATTGTAGGCAATTGAAAACTACACCAAATTTGATATGCTTCTGAAGGTTAAGAGGGGAACCAAAGAAGAGAAGTTCAAGGTAATAGTGAATAAGAGCATAGAAGGAAAGTTTTTTGTCAACCAGATGGTTGAAGATCACTCATGAAGGTATCGCCGTTTGCACTGTGATAGAAATATGTAGATAAATACTTCCTAGTATGTTTAAAACGTGTGCTGACATTTCTCGCTATTATTCTGATATAGAACTGGCAAAAAACCTACGTTTGCACGGCTGCTGCTAGTTGTAAATCTGTAAACTGGTACCGCTTTTGTGCTGTTAAATAAATCTTGATGCTGACTCCATACTATACTGGCTTGCTTTAATGTTGTTGAAGCCTTCTAGTCTTGTGTTAAGTTTACCTGAAACCAAGCTTGACTGGATATTTGATGAATGAATTGGATTTCTTGTAGTTTTATTAGTAGGAACAGCTATTCCTTCATCTCTTCTTGTTTAAGTAATGTCGCTTGAACATTTTTTGAAGCTCATTAAGGTTTCGAACCAAGCTCGAACAAGTTACTACTTTGCTCAAACAGTTTGTGTAAAAAATTCAAGCTACTTGAGATTGGCTCTCATGTTTGGTTCGATTAAAGATCGTTCGAGATCGACAAGCTGAACAAGTTTTGAAGCTCGTTTTAAACCAAGTTTGAATAAATAACTGTTCGGCTCGTTCGGCTTGTATATGGCCCCTTTTCTTGGTACTAATTGCCATTCCATCATGTCAGAAATCCCAACTTTTAGATTCATATATTAGGAGAGGACAGCAGAGTCATATTCAGTTGCGCAATCAAGTATCTGCTCGGGCGTGCCAGTCTATTCCTCGGATAATCTACTGGACCAAATGGGCTTGACATAACCCGTGAATTAGAATGCACTCATATTCGAAGGTATGAAATGAACCTGAAATTATTGTCCATTTGATCCCTTCAGGAGAACTGTTTGTGGGTGAAAGACACGCCCATGGTGAAATGTGTTCATCCTTCTCTGTTTAGTCTTAGAGCCACAGCAATTGCAATGTACACAAATAAAAAGAAAATGAGATTCACCCTTCTCTGTTCAGACTCTCTCCTCCCAGTGCCGGCTCCAGGAATTCTCAAGAGGGTGTTCAGAAAATTCTATTACGGTCCTTGAGAACTATAACTATACATACACAAAAAAAAGTTCTACTAATATCAACAAATACCACCAAATAAAGTACGTCGCGATAAAAAAAAGTACAATTTTCAGATCAAAAAATAAAGTACTCTTCTAAATGATTTTTTTAAATTTTTTTGGGTACCAAATTAAGGTATTAATTGAGATCTTTAATTTCATGCCAAGAAACTCAAAAGATAATAGACGGAAGTAATTTATTTTTTAATTAAAAAAATACATGCTTTTTTTTCGTAGGGAAGTACTTTAACGGGGTTAACCCCACTTCCCCCGTTAAAAAAAGTAAACCTTTTTCTCAGTAAAAATAATTACTTCCCTACGAAAAAAACAAGTAATTTTTCGATAAAAAATAAAGTCCTCTTGTACATGTTCTTTTACTTTTCTCATACCAAATTTAAAAACTAATCGAGATCTTGCAAGATGTGGAACATGCACCAAGGTCGGACAGGATTTTTCGGACAAGGGGTCCGCCGGTCCGGAATGATCAAACCCATATGTTTCCCCGTTTCTGTTGTTTTCTTTTTATTTTTAGATTTTCGCTTTTCCTTAATTATTTTGGAATGGGCTCTAATTGGGCGGGTATTTAAATATAAAATATTTTGTGGGCTTATTTGTTCAATTTTTTTTTAGTAGGGTGTTCAAACATTGTGGGTAGGGTGTTCAAAATGACAAAAATTTAAAATAAAAAAAAATTTACATGTATTTCTAACAAAAAAAAAAATTCAAAGTGTTCGGTTGACCACTCTCACCCAAAGGTGGAGCCGCCTCTGTCTCCTCCCTCTTACAAACACAAACATAGTCCAGGATAAAACATATTGTTTGTATACGGGTAGCAACCCTTAATGCTCTTTTTAATATAATTATTTACTTATCAAAAAAAAAAAAGAATTATTGTTGCCCGTAGCTCTACATAGTTATTTGTAGGGAATTTCACAACAGCAATGTCAACAACGAAATTAATTTCTTTTTGTATTCTACGAGTGTTAAGGAGTATGTTTAGCCCTACCGGGAAGCTATGAAGAAATTTAAACCCATACATTGCAGGAGACTCAAACTACTAGGTGGTGAAAAAAGGCCAAAATTGCCCTAAGTTATAGGAGCAAAGGTAAAATATGGACAGAGAGAGGGCAAAGGATCTTGATATTAACTGTTATCCCTTTTAAAAAATTTAACATCTTCTCTTGTTAATTAACGCTGCAAAATTCAAGATGGTACAAATTGCACCCCTCTAATTTGTGAAGAATTTCAACTTTCTATGCTTGCCTGTTCGAGGGGAGAAATTTTGCCCTTTTTTTTTTATGAGAGAACATTCTTTCCAACGTTAATTAACAGGCAAGGATAGTACGCAATCACACGGACCGCTGTGATTGATTTGAAGGAAACGTTTGTTTTCACCACTGGCGGAAATAACTTATTCTCATTTTTGAAGGACCTACATGCAGTGATATAAAGGCACATGGAATTAACATGTAGATTGTGTCTCATAATTCTTATGCTAGTTGACGATGATACATAATTATTTTTTTGAAAACCTTATGGCTGTATATCGTAATAATCTACACACAATTGCACTTTCAAGAGACCAAAGCGAAAATTTCCTCATTTTTATTGTGGCAAAAAGAAATTGAAGCATGTCATATGAATGTGAAAGGAACAAGTTTTTTTTTTCTTTTTTTTTAAATTAAAAAAAAATTAGTGGATGAGAATTTTTTGAAGGAAACTGTGGTAGGTCATATCCATGTTTGAGTTCGGATGAGAGAGAGAGAGAGAGAGAGAGATGTCATACCCACGATTGAGTTTTTGTATTGGGGACATATCAGTTTCACATTAAACATTATGATGGATCACTGAGTTTTTTAATTGGGTAATGTATATCCAACTCAATTCAGCTTAATTCTAATTGAAGAAAATACCCTTACCATTCCACCCACCCACCACTAGAGTGACGCAGAGTATTTAGAACTTAATCTTAACTTTTTTTAACTCGAATCTGTTCTATTATTTGGCAACATTTCAGGTGATTCTGCACTCAACTTCTAAACAGAGCAGGTTCTGAGCTAAAGTCTATGATGCGGCCGCTTTAGGCCTTCCAAAAGTTACGAATTTTAGGGCCCCTCTTGTTTTTTTTATTTTTTATTTTATATACTTTATAAAGTAGTCTAGTGAAAAAAGACCCATCTTTAATTTTAATTTTAGGTTTCTGAAAAAATGGGTATACTTTATAAAGTAGTCTAGCGAAAAAAGACCCATCTTTAATTTTAATTTTAGGCTTCCGAAAAATCAGAGAGCTGACCCATTAATCTCTATTTGGCTACTACTATTACATGTTCACATTATTCTCTCTCCCTCATTAAGAATTGGAGGAGAAAAGGCAAGTTCCCCACGTTCTCCAAATCTCCACTTTCAAAATAAATAAATAAATAAATAAAATCTTGATCGATAGTGAATTTGCAAAGATGACATCATAGCAAGAAAAACAAAATGAGACACCCGTGGCAAATGTCTTGTATGTGGGTTCTCCACAGTGAAATATTCCATCATTAAACTACATAATCAAATTAATTACTTCACGTTCAATTCTTCCAATTAAGTCAAATGTGATTGCACAGAGAGTTACTATCCGATTAACTTAACCTTTTGTAACGATGACCTACTCCATGCGTCATATACATTTCACCTGTATAGATCTCATGTCGTTTGTTAGTGGTTTTGGTTTCATTCATTGTCGGATTGATGGCGTCTTGAATGACATTTTTTTACTTTTCCTCATAAAAAAAAAATAAAGATCTCATCATAATTCCGGGGAAGGTCTCATTTGAGAAATTTGAGACAAATGGGATCTTGATTTGTACCATATGCTTGCAATAAAAATACTACCATCTTTGTTCACATGTGTGAATCCCGTTGATGGTTTAAATCCATTATACCCATTATACCCTACTCCAAAGAGCCTAAATTCCGTAAAATTGAAGCCTAACATTGAATATTGAAATTAACTCTCCAAACAGGACCCTTGGAAGCTTTAGAAGTGTACCAAGAAAATGAGCAAAACGACGTAGTTTTGCCGCACAACACGATGCACAACATATACCGCACATCACCTCCCCCGAATTCTTAATATTTGCACCTTCAATCTCTAAGAGACACGCCAATTTTCTATCAATGTCAGCACTTGTGAGTATCTATATTAAAGGGGACCCTCCCACCACTATCAGGCGTCGTTTGGATGCAATACTAAGAGGAGGGATGAAGGAATCCGGCCGGATGAGGGGATGATGGAACGTTTAGCCCATGGTTTGGGAAGGAAAAACCTACCCCGACTAAATAGCCACCGGCTAAATAATCCGGGAGAGGGTGGACTAAATACAAGCAGGGGGGGGGGGTGCTTGTATTTAATCATGGGGGATGAGGGAGGCCAAATTACTTGGGTACCCCAAATCAACCAACAAAGATCAAAATTTTCAAATCTAGCAATTTCTAAAATTACAAACAATCAGGAAAAAAAAAAAACGTATTTGGTTGAGGGATTTGCCGCACCATCTCTGTCGTGTTCTTTTTCGTCGGACCATCGCCGTTCGATTTAGTCGGATTTCCACCGTCGAGTTGTCTGGTTTTGGTTTCTGGGTGGGTTACTGGGTTAAGGAAGAAGAAGATGAAGGACACCTCGTGGGTTTTTATTTTAAGTGTAAATATTACACTTTACCCCCTCTGTTTCACTTTGTAATTCCCTCAAACCCTAAATAAAACTAGTAGCTATAATAAAACTAGTTAATTAAAATGAAAAATGTATAAACTTAATTTATTTAAATGTTTAAACTATTTATTATTCTTAATTTATATACAAAAATAATTCAAATAAAGTATTATAACTTAATTGTCGACACATATAACAAAATAATTAATTTTGTATTTATATAATTATTTTTTGAATTTATATAATTATTTAAAGGTATAATTTAATATGGGCATTCACAAGGACAAAATAGTCATTTGACTGATTTTTACATCATTTACCCTCCTTGTCCCTCCTTTTTATCTCTCATCCAAACCATGGACTATTTAATCCCCCTTCTTAACTATCACATCAATGTGGGCCAACCCTTCTTATTTAATCACCCCTACTATTTTATCACCCCTTACTATTTAATCCCTCTCAAACTAATACGTCATCCAAACGACCCGTAGGGTGTTGTCCACGATATGAGCCATCTAAAAACGTTTTTAATAGTCCAGATTTGCTGGAAGTATTTCTACAGGTAACGTAAGTACACCTATAACTTATTGGAAATCTGGACCATTGATCGTAAAATTGGACTGTTCGAATCAAGCTCTACACCTCCGTAGTGCAGTCCGCATTATAGGACCCCGAGTATGTGATTAATCAGATGACTTGATGTGAAAGTAATTAGTTCTTCAACCAAGAAGTCATAACAACATATATGAAATGATAATAATTAATTGAATATAAGAGAGAGAGAGAGAGAGAGAGAGAGAGAGAGAGAGAGAGAGAGAGAGAGGATTGTGATGCTAATCTTGATTAAAAAAAAGGTGGTGTTGGATTAATGTTTCCTAACTATAGGACAAAGGCAAAGGCTTTTTGGTGAGTGCTTAGAAACATAACCAAAGGAACGGATTTAATTTGGTGCACTACTATTTATTAATGGGGCGGTTCCGTTGACACAGCGAATAACACAACATTTGACACAATTTTTTTTTGTGAACCCCACGCGAATGATCGGAACCGTTCAATTTATTTAAAATATGTTTTTAAGATTACCTGAAAAAAAATCAACTCATTTGAATATCGGTAAGAGCTTGATCGATTCATTTAGTTGATTCCTGTCAGATTTTACAGGATAAATTTGAATGAACCGATCAAGCCTTTACCGATATCCAAATGAGTTGATTTTTTACAGGTAATCTTAAAAACATATTTTGAACAACTTGAACGAGTCCGATTGTAAGCGTGGAGCTCCGATTATTGTTGTGTCAAATGTTGTGTTATTCGTTGTGTCCATGGAACCACCCCGATTTATTAATAGTGTTAAAAGTTATGTGGAGAATCGATGGTGCACTACTATTTATTAATAGTGCCTAATTAACTATGTGTAGTGACTTCCATGCAGATTAACATGTTCAGTTTATGCTTTTGTGATCATCATCCATGTTGATTTTTTTTTGGCGATTTAATCACTTTCCACGAAATTCACAACAATTTTTTAATGTAAAATGTCAAACATGCACATTATTAATTTTTTCCACAACAAGCTATTTAAATATTTCTCAATTCTTACATGCATAATTTAAAAATAGAAAGTAAGGAGTCAGACTAAAATTTAGTTTTTTTTTTTTTTTTTTCACACAACTTCGCTCTTTACAATAGCTCTCCTGTTGTGCCGACCTTATTACCATCACCACCATACTAACTACTCCCTCCGTCCCAATTTAAATGCTCCCTACGGTTATGCGTGTTTTTTTAAAACTCTTATAGTTTTCATTCTATAATGTATTTTATATGCAATATGGATCTTATTTGATAGATCTCAATTAGTTCTATTAGGCAAAAATTTTAAAAACTTTGAAACCTTACCAATAAAAAGATATAGACGTTTGAAAATGACACGGATATACGTGGGGAGCATTTAAAATGGGACGGAGGGAGTATGACTGATGATCGATCATCCGGTGACTACAAAGTTAGTGAACGTTACAACTATTTATAATTATCCACTGTAATTTTTAGAGAGTTAGTTAAGTATAAAACCTAAAACTTATTCTTTTCCTAGCTAGAATGCTCCAATATTTAGAACTAGTGACCAAAAATTAATGACAAAAATCGATGTACATTTATTATAAAAATTGTTATTTATGTTACTAAGTAAAATTTCACTAACACATTATGTTCATCTTCACTGGTGTGGTTTGTTCAGCGTAGCTGTTTTTGATATGTTGCGGAGAGGGAGAGAGAGAAAGAAAGAGGAGAAGTTTCGAAGACGGAAATCGTTGACACAATACATATGATACTGTTTTTTACTCCCTCCATCCCTTTTTAAGTGATCCCTTTCGGAAACGTGTATTTTTTGTGGAAGTTAAAAAATGTACTTTCGTATAACGTTTTTAAATTTTTTTTGCAAAAAATTAAAGTAGTCAATGAGCACTTCAATTTGTTATAAAACAAATTAAAAAATTATATGGAGAGACATGTTTTTTAAGGGTTTGAAATTGCTCGTATTTAAAAATAGACGGAGGTAGTAATTTGTCCTGAACTTGTCACTTGAGTTTCTAGAAATTAATTGATCTCACTAAGTCTTTTTTTATTTATTTTTGTGCTCGTAAAGGAGTATAGGAGTATTTTTATACACAATTGATGAAGGTGATTCGCACCATGTACTGGTGTCCCCCACTGGACCAAATTTCGGCCATCTTTCAGTCTTTTGTCAAAAAATGATTGCCGATGCTATTATTATTAAAAAGTAAAACAAATGATATGGCAGAAATTGTTGTGTTTGGTAACGTCATTTGAGATCTTCCACAAGAAAATACTTGGTGAAGATTTCAAGTTGTGCCACCACATTACTCCAGTTGAATATGAATTTGGTACGATACAGAAAGTGACCATACAATTGTTAAGCATATGATGAGTAGTAGAAGAGTAGTGGGTTCTCAGGAATTTTTGTCCAAATTAATATAGTTGGTTGGCCATGTCGACCAAGCTATCCACTCTGGATTGTACAATACTAGCTGGTACAACTCGTGCTATGTGCTATGTGCTATGTACGAATGTCGTGCCCGTTGCTTTCAATATGAATTGATTTTTTGTCGCTAGTTAGGTGCAAGTCCTGTAATTAATATCTGTGATTCAGATCACGGGAATACCAAGTACACGGTCGTTTAATTGTTTTTCAAAATTCATTTAGTATTCAGGATCTTAAATTATGAATGAAACGTTTGGAGATTAGATTGAGTGTTTGTAATTATCTAATTCAGATGATTTTTAACAAGATCACCCAAAAACAATAATTTAAAATTATCAAACGGCACGGGTTATTTGTGTGGGACCCCGAAGTGTGTCTCACAACATCATCTATAATATACACAAGCATACGAAGTAGAGCGGAGCAATGGAAAAATAAAGCTTAAATTGGCAGAAGCAAAATCAAAAAAATGTCAAAAATTGGTAGGGGCAAAAATGGAAGGATTGAACCAAATGTGTCAGGCCACCAATTTGGGCCATATTGATGTATCTAAGAGAACCTCATTTAGTATTCAGGATCCTGAATTGTGAATCAAAGGTTTGGAGATAGATATGGAGTGTTTGTAATTGTCTAATTCAGATGATTTTTAACAAGATCACCCAAAAAATTAATTTAAAATTATCAGACGGCTTAGGTTATTTGTGTGGGATCCCGAAGTGAGCCGCACAAAATCATCTACAGTATAGTATAATATACGCAAGCATACGAAGTAGAGCAGAACAATGGAAAAATAAAGCTCAAATTGGCAGAGGCAAAATAAAAAAACTGTCAAAAATTGGTAGGGGCAAAAATGGAATGATTGAACCAAATGTGTCAGGCCACCAATTTGGGCCATATTGACGTACTCCTTTTAGGCGTTGTGCACAGCCTGCGGGAAAATAGGACTTGTCGGTTGTTTTTTTGCTTCAATTAAGAGGGTTTTGTTTCGAGAAGTTGCAGATTTCGCTCTCAATGTTTGGATTGAGCCGTAGATAGTTACTATTGAAACTTGGATAGGACTCTATGTATCGATCCTTTTATGGATCTGCGTCTGCTTTGCAGTACGTGTCTTAGAGCTCCATGCCCGTCGTGGCTTTTGTGGTGTGCTCGTGCCGAGCCTAAGTAAGTAGTATCGGTTCTTTCCACATTTGTTTTGAAATCTTGTATGTGCCGGACGGCTTGGCTTTCGGGCCCTTATTAATGAAATGATTGACTTCCAGTTCAAAAAAAAAAAATTAATAAGAGATTTTCTAATGATACAGGAAAAATAATGAAACGTTGATACGTAGAAATGATACTAAATTAAACTCAACTAATGATAAGGAAGTCGGAGCTTCATAATAAAAATGATAAAATCCGAAAAGATTATTGCATTTATATCCGATCGATCAACCTATTTTTAATCACTAAAACATCGTTATCTATAACTATAACTGCACACAATCATGTACAAATGTATCCATTTCCGATCAAAAAAAAAAAATGTATCCATTTTAAAAGCAAAATAGTATTCAGAAAATTAAAATATCGGCAAGATAATAATACTTATCCCAAAAACTATTGGTTACGCGGATTTTTTATATTGCTCAATATATAAAACAACATTGGGCGGGCGAAGTCGTTATTATAGTTATTCCATACTTTTTGAAAAAAACCCTACCATAATTCTAAGGGCGACTTGTTCAAAAGTTCTAGACAAAGAATTTGTAACGCCATTAATCCACCAAACAAGTTTATAACCTATCCAGTCCTAACGCTGACATCTTCTTTATTTTTTTTTCTCTTTTTTTTTTTACATTACCAAAAAAAAAATTGTACCCTATGAAAGTGCCAAAAAAGTTTGTACCATATGAAAGTGCCTAAAATCCTAGGGTACCTTACGAAAATGCCTAAAACCGTAGGTTATCCTACGAAAGTGCCTAAAACCCTAGAGTACCCTATGAAAGTGTCTGAACCACTAAAACCCTATAATAGGAAAGTGCACCCTAAAACCTAAACCCTAGGGTACCCTATGAAAGTGCCTAAATCCTAGGGTACCCAATGAAAGTGCCTAAACCACTAAAACCCTATAATAGGAAAGTGCACCCTAAAACCTAAACCCTAGGGTACTCTTTGATAGTACCTAAATTCTATAAAAAAAAAAATTCATGGACCTTAGACCTTGTAAAACTTTAACATGGACTAAATGCTCAATAAGTTCCCACTTCTGGACCCTAGAACAATTAACCGTAATTCTAATACAAATTTGACAATGCATGCATGGGTTGGGTGGTTGCCTGAGCTCATTCACGATCCGATCTGCCTCCGGCTTGGCCTGAATGTTGAACTTGGCCTACTTGGCCTCTACCCAACTTGTATAATGTGATTGAAAGTGGGTGCGAGGGGAATGTGGTATTCGTCATAGCAATTGGCCAACTTTTAGCATTACTGAGTGAAGTGAACGGAAGAGCTTTGGTATCTCACTTTTTTTTTTTATATTTCGAATGGAGAATCATCCATGAACCTACATCCTGATATACTAATTTCCATCTAACTTGTCAAGAACCTTCTCTTCTTAGTGGCACTGGCATCTGCCGTCAGCAACTTTTGCTTCTGCTTACATATGTGCAGGGCCGGCCCTGATATTTTCGGAGCTTAAGACGAACTTGTAAATTTGGGCCCTATGTATTCTTTTTTTTAAAAATAAAAATAAAACTAACCTCAAAATAATATAGTTACTTGGTCCCATATATATTTTTTTCCGCGATTCGTTTCGTTGTTTTGAATAAAACTAGTTTTTTTTTTTGCATAATAAGTTTTGCACTAATTAAAAAAATATCCCTTTGGAATTGTGATAGGCGCGCAATATCTCAAGATATAAGCGCCTAAGTAGGGCGAATTAGCGCATTAGAGGCGCGATTTATTTCATTTTCCACTTGATGCGGTGTTGTCTCGTGTTTTTGGTATTTGTGTGTGCTTTGCAGGAAACAGGCCGGAGGAGCACGGAAAGTGACACAAGGCATCGGGCATGTGGGGAACCGGTGGGACCCAAGCAAGGACGACCAAAAAGCTGAAAAGTCAACTTAGAGGCTCGGTATCGATACATGGAATGTCCTGTATCGATACCAAAGCACCAACCAGAAGACAGAACGTCTGGGTATCGATACAGGACTTCTCCTGTATCGATACCGAGACCCTTTGATAAGCCCCCAAAAGTGTATATATTGGGGCTTATCTCGCTCCTTTTCGTTCACGCGCACGCATATTTCATTGTTTTATACGATGGATTTTGCACGAGGGTGCTTTTTGTAAGTTTCAGGTAAAAGGCGAGAATACGACGTGTTTTAGTGCCATGGTTGAGCCAAGGGGTGCCCGAGCACCCGAGGCCACGTAGCACTCCGCCACCAAGTCCCGGGAGTCAAGAAAAGAGGCATTGAACAAGACTCGGGAAGCCTAGAAGTCACGATGATAAGCCGGGAGGCCAAGAGATCAAGACAAAGGGAATCTCAGAATTTTACTCTTTCAACCGGTTGACACATTTTGCTCGACCGGTTGAAGCAAAACAGAAGGTTTCTCGACCGGTTGAAGCTTTTTGCTCGACCGGTTGAACTTGAACAGACAGTTTCTCGACCGGTTGAAGCTTTTTGCTCGACCGGTTGAAGCTTTGATTTTCTGCAAATTTTGTGCCCGCTCAGGGAATATCTAGTGGCAATTTTGTAATAACTTAGGATGACTTTTGGACCCTATAAAGGGTCTTCTACCTCAGAATTCTAGGGTTAGCTTGGTTCTTCCCCCTCTCTCTCTTCCTCCATTAATCTACCTTAGCTAAGCTCTACCTTCTCTCTAGATTTTCATGCTTTCTACTTAGATTCAAGGTATTTCCTCTTCTTTAATGTTGTAGTATGTATTGAGACCTTCGTATAAATCTAGTTTATTTCCGTTTTTGTCGGTTAATTTGTTTTCTTGATTTTCTAGCTTAATCCTTCAAAATCTCTAGTTCTTAAGTGTTGTTGGTTATTTTCCTAAGTATTAATGTTGTAGGTAGACCTTTAATCTTCCATAAAAATTAGTTTTTAATGTTATTTGTCATGTTCTTTATTTCCTTCATAAAAATAGTCATGTCTTACTCAGTAATTATAGAGTAGTCGTCATAGGCTCGGTCATGGGGTGATTAGCACCCTGTGATTTAGGTTGATTCACTCTCCTCGTCATAATGCAAACATAGCATGTTAATCAAAGAGTTAGGATTAAATTTTATGTAACAAAGCTCGGGTTTGTTAATCTCTTTGATCACGCGTAGCCAAGAGTTTATCTACTTGGCACGTGTGATGCTTAGGGCGATGTCAATTCGGCCGTTTGCCAATTGAACCAAAAATCCTAATCTTTGCTAAACACCATTTCTAGTTGAATGAGTTTAAATTCCAAACCTTCCGTTCGGGGTTGTTTAACGACGTCCCCGAACCGGTTATTTTAGAGGAGAATGAATCGGCCTAAGTCATTGGTGTTTTGAACCCCGTGACTTAGCCTTGTTTAAATTAGTCTTTTTAATCTTCCGCGTCATTCTCGAAGTTAAGAGAATTCCACCAAATTCCACCCACAAACTCCAAACGCCAAGTTTGCCGCTTTAAGGCTAAACCTTCACTCGCGAAACAAATGAACACGCGCTGCGCATTCGGTCTCTGAGGACTCGACCCGGACTTCCGGTATCATGCTACCGTCGACTTGAACCCTACGCTTGGGGTAAGAGTTTTGGAATACAATCCAAGGGCGCAAGCATTTTTGGCGCCGTTGCCGGGGACCCAATGGTCCGCTCCGCGTGAGTTTGCCTCGCGCCACGCCACTGTGAGTATCCCGTTTCATTAGTATATATCGCTTAGTTAAATTTTGTTCAACTAGTATAGTTCTAAGAGCGGATACCTCTAACCAAACAGTTGATTGTTTAAATTGAGGTTTAACGAAACTCGAGGAAGTGTGCTAGTTTTTAGATTTCTGTCATATATTTAACGAGGCGGCGGAATAGCCCCTCGGAACTGTTTGTGGTGAGGCGGTGGTATAACCCCTCCAGTCTGCTGTTTTGTGTATGCAACATTACGTAAGAGATCCTAATCGGAAAGTAATTGAATTTGTAAACCCATTCGCCGATATGGATGAGCGCGAACAGCCACCACAAGAGCAATCCATGCGCCAACATCTTAATCCCACGCGCCATGTACCACCATCACCCATCGTTTATCCTAGACCCACTGCCAATCATGTGGTGTACACGATTAAGCCCAACACGATTTCCATGTTGCCTGCTTTTTATGGGATGAAGTCCCAATGCCCTTACGATCACGTGAGGGACTTTTTGGATCTGGTGAACACACTTGTCACGGTCCAGGCTGAACTTGAGTCCGCACGCATGAAATTATTTCCATTTTCTCTTAAGGACCAAGCCCGAACATGGCTTTCTACTCTAAAACCGCAGTCCATCACATCGTGGGAAGAAATGCACGATGAATTTCTCAAAAAGTACTATCCTATACATAAAACGGTTGAGATGAAAAAGCGTGTCTCCAACTTTGCCGAAAAACCAAATGAACCATTTTTCTCTCTATGGGAGAGATTTAAAAATCTTTTGGCTGTGGTCCCACATCATGGTTTTTCGGTAAAGGACAAGATGCAGTTTTTCTACGAGGGCATTTCGCAAGGGACTCGGCAATTTATTGACACCATGTGTAATGGTGAATTTTTAAACTGGAGTCCGCAACAGTGCTATGATTTTCTTGATCAACTCGCCGAGAATAACCAGTCGTGGGATTATTCGGATCCCTCGGACAAGACCAATCATCCGGCGAGTGCGAGTGCCAACGTGAGTGTGAATCAAGGTTCGGGTGAGAGAGGGAAGTATGTGCTAAAAGAGCAAGATGATTTTAACTTTAAGCTTTCCCAACTCACTAAAAAGTTGGAAAATTTGGAACTCAAAAGTGTGAAGGAATGTGTGCTTTGCGTGACCCAAGGGCATTCAACCGATGAGTGCCCGACTCTTCCGGGTTTGAAGGAAATCCTTCATGGTGGGGTAGCGGAACAAGCAGAGGTGAGTGCCGTCGGTCAACGATATGACCCTTTCTCGAACACCTATAACCCCGGAACCAAGGATCATCCTAATCTCGGTTGGGGGGGGACAAACCAAGGGCAAGCTCAAAGGCCGCCCCCGGGCTATAACCAAGGCTATCGACCCTCCCAAGGTCAAACTCAAGGTCAAGGCCAAGGTCAAGCCCGTTTCCCTCCGAGTCAACAACACCATGGGTCTAATTTTTATCAAGCGCCTCAAAAGCGCTCTTTGGAAGAGACCATGCAATTTTTCATGCAAAGTCAAATGGTTACCAACGAGCAAAATGCTCATGCTTTGAGAGAGATCCAAGGTCAAGTGACCCGGTTAACCACGTCTGTGGGGCAGCTTCAACAAGAGAAGGGAAGGTTCCCATCTCAACCACAAGCAAACCCCCAAGGAGCCCATTTGGCTTGCACCACGCCGGGCCAAGACCCGAATGATCTTGAGCACGCCAAGTCGATTTCCGTCTTGAGGAGTGGTAAGGAGATTGATAAGACTATCCCTCCGAAACCTACTCCTCCCGTGGCCCCTTCCATTCCGGTTGTTGTTGAGCAACCATCTTCTAGTGGCCCGGTTGAGCCACCGAAGGTCATGGAGCAAGAGCCTCCCGTTTGTCCGTTTCCGGTGCCTTATCCCCAAAGGTTGAAAGTGCCGGCCAAGCCTTCTTCCGACACCGAGGTGTATGAGGTTCTCGAGCAAGTTAAGATCAACATCCCTCTGTTGGATGCTATTCGAACCATACCCAAATATGCCAAATTTCTTAAGGACTTATGCACTGTCAAACGCAAGTTGAATGTCCAAAAGAAAGTTTTTCTCACTGAGCAAGTCAGTTCCATCATCCAAAACAACATCGCTCCTAAGTACAAAGACCCCGGTTGTCCTACTATTTCCATTGTCATAGGGGGTAAGAGAGTTGAGAGAGCTTTGCTTGATTTGGGTGCTAGTGTGAATTTGCTTCCTTTTTCGGTATATGAGGAGTTAGGATTGGGAGAGATGAAACCTACGAGAGTGACGCTTCAATTGGCGGATCGTAGTATCCGTATTCCTCGGGGATTAGTGGAGGATGTCTTGGTCCAAGTGGACAACTTTGTCTACCCTGTGGACTTTGTGGTTCTAGACACGTGTCCCGTCGCCAATACTTCACAGGCACAAACACCCATCATTCTCGGACGCCCTTTCTTGGCGACTTCCGATGCGATCATTCATTGTCGTAATGGGTTATTAAACATGACGTTCGGGAACATGAAAATGGCGGTGAATGTTTTTAACATTGGGTCTCAAATGGGAGACGATGATGATGTGCATGATGTGAGTCTTATAGACACTTTGGTCCAAGAGCATGTTGACACCATACTATATAAGGATCCGCTTGAGGTTTGTCTGACCGCCGAGGAGGCGTCGTTCTTAGATTCGCCGGAGGTTGAGTACTTGTACTCATTGTTAGAAGTGGAGGATATTTGTGGTACGGACACGTGGTACCCTAAGTTTGAAGAGTTGCCTCCCCTCGAGAGCAAAACTCTTCCGTCGAGTGTCCAACCACCCATTCTTGAATTGAAAACCCTCCCGGACACTTTGAAGTATGCCTTCCTCGGTGTTCGTGAAACCTTCCCAAAGAGTGATTTCCTCTTCCCTTGAGGCACACCAAGAGTCCGGATTGTTAGCAGTGTTGAAACGGCACACCAAGGCCATCGGTTGGTCCATTGCCGATATTCACGGGATTGACCCCTCAGTTTGCACACACCACATTTATCTTGAGGAAGATGTGAAGCCGTCTCGCCAACCACAACGTCGTTTGAATCCAATCATGAAAGATGTGGTTAGGGCGGAGGTCTTAAAATTGTTGGATGTTGGGATCATCTACCCTATCGCGGATAGTAAGTGGGTGAGCCCCATCCAAGTGGTTCCAAAGAAGTCCGGCATCACGGTGGTCAAAAATTCCAATGATGAATTGGTGCCTCAAAGGGTGACCACCGGATGGAGAGTGTGCATAGATTATCGGAAGTTGAATGCGAGCACGCGAAGGACCACTTCCCTCTCCCATTCATAGATCAAATCTTGGAGAGGGTAGCCGGTCATGCTTTTTATTGCTTTCTCGACGGGTACTCCGGTACAACCAAATTGAGGTCGCTCTTGGGGATCAAGAGAAGACCACCTTCACGTGTCCCTTTGGCACTTTCGCTTATAAGCGCATGCCCTTTGGCTTATGCAATGCGCCGGAACCTTTTCAAGGTGCATGATGGGCATTTTTAGTGATATGGTGGAGAAGATCGTTGAAGTCTTCATGGACGACTTCTCGGTATTCGGGGACTCATTTGAGTCGTGTTTAGGAAACCTTGAGCGTGTTTTGGAGAGGTGTGAGGAGAAAAACCTTATTCTCAATTGGGAGAAATGTCACTTTATGGTGACCAACGGGATTGTCTTGGGGCACATTTGTGTCGTCGAAGGGGATAGAGGTTGACAAGGCCAAAATTGACTTAATTGCAAACCTCCCTACCCCTAAGTGTGTGAAGGACATTCGGTCTTTTCTTGGGCACGCGGGTTTCTACCGCCGCTTCATTAAGGATTTTAGTGCCATCTCGCGTCCCTTGTGTCACCTCCTCTCAAAAGACGCGCCATTCATTTGGACACCCGCGTGTGAGGAGGCCTTTTCTAAGTTGAAGTCTAGTCTCACCACTCCACCGATTGTGCGAGCGCCCGATTGGGACCTTCCGTTTGAGTTGATGTGCGACGCGAGTGATTACGCGATTGGCGCCGTCTTGGGCCAAAGGAGAGGGAAAGAGCCATGTGTCATTTCTTACGCGAGCAAGACTCTTAATGATGCTCAATTGAACTACTCCACCACGGAGAAAGAGTTGCTCGCGGTAGTCTTTGCTCTTGATAAATTCCGGTCTTACTTGATAGGGTCTCCTATTGTGGTCTTCACGGACCACGCCGCGTTAAAGTATCTAATGACTAAGCAAGATGCTAAAGCGCGGTTAATTAGGTGGGTCCTTTTGCTCCAAGAGTTTAATTTAATAATCAAGGATAAAAAGGGAGTTGAAAATGTGGTCGCGGACCATTTGTCTCGTCTTGAGTTTGAGGATCGCTCCTCGAACATCCCTATAGTCGACACATTCCCGGATGAGCAGTTGTTTGGTGTCTCGTCTTGCCCGTGGTTCGCGGATATTGTGAATTACTTAGCCACGGGCCAACTTCCTACTGTTTGGACTCCGCAAGAGAGGCGGCGGTTCTTGTTTGAGGTGAAAAGATTTTTCTTTGATGATCCTTATCTCTTTAAGTATTGTCCGGACCAAATCATCCGGAGATGTGTGCCGGATGTGGATCACCGTGCCGTCCTTTCCTTTTGCCACACCGAGGCATGTGGGGGGACACTTCTCCGCCAAGAAAACCTCCGCAAAAATTCTTCAATGCGGGTTATATTGGCCGACACTCTTTAAAGATGCTTTCGAGTTTTGTAAAACGTGTGAGAGGTGTCAACAATTGGGAGGAGTGACTAGGCGGAACATGATGCCCCTAACCAATGTTATTGTTGTGGAAGTCTTCGATTGTTGGGGCATCGATTTTATGGGGCCGTTTCCTATGTCTTTCGGGTATCTCTATATCCTTCTTGCGGTGGACTACGTGTCCAAGTGGGTCGAGGCTATCCCCACTCGTACGAATGACCACAAGGTGGTCATAGAGTTCTTGAAAGAGCATGTTTTGGCTAGGTTTGGTACTCCGCGCGCGATCATTAGTGATCAGGGGACCCATTTTTGTAATAGGCCCTTTGAAACCTTAATGCGTAAGTACGGTATCACTCATAAGGTCTCTACGGCCTATCATCCACAAACCAATGGTCAAGCCGAACTTGCTAATAGGGAAATTAAGCATATTCTTGAGAAAACGGTGAATCCTAATCGGAAGGATTGGTCTAAGCGATTGACCGATTCCTTGTGGGCCTATCGAACCGCTTATAAGACGGTGTTGGGGATGTCCCCTTACCGCTTGGTTTATGGGAAGGCGTGTCATTTGCCGGTTGAGCTTGAGCACAAGGCCTATTGGGCCATTAAATCTTTGAATTATCGCATGCCCGAGGCCGGTACGCATAGAAAGCTCCAAATCAATGAGCTTGAGGAGATTCGGAGAGATGCATATGAGAGCACGGCCATTTATAAGGCTAAGGTTAAGGAATTTCATGATAAAAACATTTTGAGAAAGGATTTTCATGTGAACCAAAAAGTGCTTTTGTATAATTCTAGACTCCATCTTTTTCCGGGAAAATTGCGCTCACGTTGGGTTGGGCCATATTTTGTGCATCAAGTGTATCCTCATGGGGCGATAGATGTTTACAATCCGAAGGATGGTAATATTTTCAAAGTGAACGGTCAAAGGCTAAAACCATTTTTGGATAATTTCAATGAAGAGGAGGCGGTTGAAAAGTTGGTCGATCCGGTCTATGAGGACGACCCTCCGGTTTAAGAATTCTTGTGTGATTTGCCCGTGGAGTCTTTGTGACTTCACTTTTCACGGGGAGCTAACGCGTACCTCTGAACTTCATTGTTTGGAGGGCCCGGCCCTTTGCCCCCTCTTGCATTGGGTTTCCCATCATTGACTTGGGACTAGCTTGCACGCCGGCTAGACAACAATGCGCGTGTGCCCAGCTCCGGTTCGAAGGGCCATTCTTTATTCTTTTTAATAAAATCTTGGAGACCCCACATGTGAGGATAAGATAACACGAACGCGTCAGTGACATAGGGCTTGTGTTTATAAAAGGCCTTTCTGATAGGAGTAATTCGCAACTAAACGCCCGCGCTCTTTAGATCAGCCCCTGGCAGAGAGTGAGTTTCCGTGAATGGGTGGGGGCGCTTGAATACTCCCATGCTTATGGCACGGCGACAGGCTCTATCTTGTGTCCGCCTTGTGCGGACTTCGTTGGGGACGTTGGACTTGATTGTTCGACGGGGTATTGTGTGCGACTTGGACGCTCCGAGTTCTGACGTAACATCTTTCTAGGAGAAGCAAAATCCGTGGAGTTTGAGAGAGCTCTAGTGTTTGCCGTGCTCGAACGGTGTTTGGATCGGTCCGGTATAGCCACCCGGAATTTGAGCTTTGTATGTAGTACCTAGGATGTTGGAAGTTGAGGCAAGCAGTGAGATCGGGGCCAATACCGTCCAGCAATGTTTGATTTTAGTGTCGAGCTCCATCGAGATTGTTTCAAAATGGAGTGATGTTGCTTGGAGTCTAGAGTTCTGGGGAGCACTTGTTATAAGTGTTTCACTTGACTCGAAAAGGGAGCGATAGCCTATTAGATGATGGCGCCTCTCCTCGGGTTACACCCGTACCTCTTCTATATTGCCGGTCTGACTAATAGGGAAACACAGTCTCACGTTTCGGGGAGAAAAGTAGTACCCGTGCGATCGCGTGAAGATCATGGTGGCTTTTCCTTTTTCATTGTACATATTGTATATATTGTTCTCTGTGGAGCCCGGATAACACGAGCCGGGCGGTTCTCATATTGCTTCTCTTAGTAGGTAGTCGGCAATTAAGTCTTTTGCAGGGTGACCATGCTACCGTACCAGCCTTGGTAGTTTGGGCCTAACTTGGCGGCGAGTGCGGCATTCAGGAGCTCAAAGCATGGGTGCGATGAAACGTCGCGGTTGTAAGGCCTATAAAGTCGTCGAGGATGGTCCTGTACGACTAGCTGTGGTCCCGGAAAGGGGCCGAAGGAGGAAGCCTTGGAAGCATTGCCGATGACGAACGGAGTAAGTGATAGAAAAATTCCTCACACTTGGTCGAGGTCTTGGAGGTTGACATGCCTCCCCGTCGGTACATTTTTGTTCCGCCCTCTCCTTACTATTTATCTCATGCATTGAGGACACTGCACATTTCAAGTTGGGGGGGGTGGATTATACTAATCCTTTATATTTTTGTCTTTGCATAAATTAAAATTTTTTGGGTGTAATCTTCCCTTGTGATTAGGTTTTTATCACGCATGATACGTTAAATATGCTCGGTTTCGTTCATAATGTCAAGAGTCGGTACTCCGGTGAATTCAACTTTGTGTTTGAATCTATATCATTGGCATATACATGAACTCTAGCGAACAATTTGATCTCTAGTGGTTGAGCATCGTGCATCGTTTAGAGTGGAAGTTCATTTTAAAGCATCCCATGCTTTTTGTTCTCATTTCCCGTAATTGCACAAATAATATTCTTTCATTCATGTCCAAGTAGTGTGGATATCATTAATGCATCATATTGGAGTGGGTGACATAATTTGGAAATGATACAAGGCATTCTTGAATGATTATACCACTCACGTGTCTCATTGTCCTTTAATTTGAACCATAGTCCGAGTCTCCATTTTTGTTCTAACATAGGAAACCGGATGTGCGGAGGGTTGTGGGGAATTGAATTTCATGTGGGAAGGTGATTTGGAGGGGTTTGAATGGGGGAAATAAGGTTGGAAGAAGTTTGGTTGAAAATTCTAGGGGAAATCAGAATTTGTGGTTTCAACCGGTAGACACTTTTTGTTCAACCGGTTCATCGCGAACAGAAGGTTTTTCGACCGGTTGAAGCTTTTTGCTCAACCGGTAGACAGGGAACAGAATGTTTTTCGACCGGTTGGCATATTTTGTTCTACCGGTTGAAAGGTTGAATTTTCAGAAATTTCCCTGCTCCCAGCGCGATTCTCTCTCTCCATATAAATACTTCCTTCCCTTTATTTCCAAACCCACGACCTAAAATCTCCAAACCCAGATTGTCTCTCTCTCCTTCTCAAAGCCCTAACCCTCAATCTCCCTAAACCACCACCGCAAACCTCCATAGCCCGAAATTTTTCTTCCTCTCTCTCATACCCGTACTCTCTCTCTTCTCCTCCACACCACAGCCCTAACACACCAAATCCACCGTGACCCCCAAACCCACAAGGTCAGCCGATTTCAAGAATTTGGGGGGGGATTTCTGGCACTTCTCATCGAATTGCAAGGATTGTGAGTGCTGTCTGGGTTGCTTTTCACTATCTGGGTTTCTACATCATCAGTACAAGGGGCCACGACATTTTCTGGGTTGTTCATTGTTGGGTTACAAATTTCTCAAGGTAATCCATGGCTTATCTCTCTCTCTCTCTGATTCTGTTTGGCATGGCAACTGGTAAAGTTAGTGAGATCTAAATTCTAGGCCGAGTTTCTGACTGTTACTGTTGATCTGCTACTGCCTCACTGTGAAATCAGTGGATTTTGGGTTGAATTTTCAATTTCTGAGGAAAATTAGGGCAGTTTGGGGTGTATTTGTTGAATTGGTGGACTGAAAATCTGGGTTTATTACATTTTGGGTTTTAAATTGCTATTGAGTTGCTGTTGCTCTGCACTCTTGTTGTTGTCTGACTGCCTTCTTGAATTGAATCACTGAAGTAGGGGGTTGGTTGGACGTTGATCGGAGGTCTGTGCATTTGTGAATTGGGGCTGAAATTGTGGGGTTTTTGCTGTCTGTTCTCTGCAATTTGTAATAGCAGCCATGGTCAAAAGAAAGCACGTAGCAACAAAGAAAACGGGCTATGGCAGTCAACCAAGAGATGGGTCTGGGTCGAGTAGAGGGCCGGATGAAAATTTGGGCAAACGGCCAGTGGTGGAGCCAAATGAGGAGGTAGAAAGGAAGAAAAGAGAGAGGGAGGAAAAGGAAAGAATTGATAAAGAAAAGTGGGTGAAGAAGATGAAAAAAAGGTCTTTCAATTGCGAGCGGCAGGTGGATTTGAGGAAAATGGAGGACCACCCTGCTGTGCAATCCATTGTACGCCATGGGCTGCGTTTTTTCTTCGAACCACGAGGGATGTTTAGGAAGAAGATGGTTAAGACCTTTTATGAGAACATGGTGGTGAACAGGGAGGAGCGAAAGGTCATCTCCATGGTCGGGGGCCAAAGGGTTGTCGTGACACCCGACTCAATCGCTGAATACCTTCGGTATAGGCGCCCCGACCCCGATTCCATCACGTACCCTAGGAGGACTTGGGAGAAGCCCCTAAATGAGCAAGTGCATATTCTCACCGATGATCCAAGCTCGTATGACATGGATAATGAGACGTATGTCGTGGGTCGGTTGAGGGAGAAGTACCGGGCGTTAAACAAGATCCTCCATTGCAACCTCTTACCTTTTAGCGGTGAGAAGACGCCTTCGAAGGAAGATGGAGAGAAGTTGGTGGTATTTGGATCCGATACGGATGTGGTGGATTGGGCAAGGCGAATTTGGAACGGGATTAGGGATTTTCGGGACCGAGGAAGTGCTAGAGGCAAGATACCCTTCCCCCTTATGATCTCGGCTTTTTGCGAGAAAGCCAAGTGCAAACCGGCTCCGGGGGATGAACTAGTTCCCCGGCTCACCGGGGCCAATCACTGCCGGCTCGTGGAACAAGAGCAAGAGCCTCTCGAGAACTCGCGACGAGACCCTTGCCTCCTCTATGCCTACCGCCAAGAAGGGTGTTGCTCGTGTGAACCAATATTGTGATATTCTCCACGCACGCCAACAAATCGTTATGGATGACTGCCGGGAGATAAAAGCGGGTCAGAGGCGTCAAAAGAGGAAGACGGGAAAACTGATGAGAATGGTGAGATGGTTGGTTCAATGTGAGACGTCCCGCTCCGGAAAGGAATATGTGGAGACGGAGGAGGATAAGGTGCCCGACACTTCGGATTCGGAGGAGTCTTTTGACTTCGAAAAAGAGGATGAAGATGAGGATGAAGACGATGAGGAGGAAGACGATGATGAGTCGGATTGAGTCGGTGGTTGTTAGGATTAGTAGATTTGCTTGGTAGGATTTACATTTGTCGTGTCAAACTTTTAGTTATTTGAGTATCATGTTGTTTTTGCTGTGGCCGGCATGTGGCCTTGACAGTTGGATTGTGGTTCCGGTGGTGGCTAAGGGTAGTTTGGCCTAGCAAGTGATATAGCCACCACCATTTTTGTGTCCCCTTCTTTGAAAGAAAACCACGGTCATTATATGCTTTAAAGACCTTAGTTGATCTTGGTTATGTCACTCCTAACTCCACGTGATGCATTTTGGATGTTTATATCTATCTACGCATGATTTCCGTCTTAAATTTGTATAGTTGTGAATACGTAGTTTGTTCTAGCATTTCGGCGCTCTTTTGATAGCATGCTTAGCGCTTTTATCTCTCGCTTTTGCAACTCTCGCTAGCGCCTTTCATGGGATGTGATTGTACTCACCGAGTGAACAAAATTCGAATTTGAGCGTACCCTTGTGAGGTTTTGGAATTGAAACTTGATGTGGTGCATGCACTTGACTACTTTTCTTGGCATAATTTGTTCTCTCTAGTTCATGGCATGTGTATGCGTGGGTTTCATAATTTCGGATTCACCGGGGTGTGTGTACTCATACCTTGTTTTGTTAATCGAGCATAGTTATCGTATCGTGGATCTTGGGAAGTTTACATAGCGTTTATAGTAAGTTAATTCGGATTAGTTTACTCGGGACGAGCAAAGTCCAAGTTGGGGGGTGTGATAAGCCCCCAAAAGTGTATATATTGGGGCTTATCTCGCTCCTTTTCGTTCACGCGCACGCATATTTCATTGTTTTATACGATGGATTTTGCACGAGGGTGCTTTTTGTAAGTTTCAGGTAAAAGGCGAGAATACGACGTGTTTTAGTGCCATGGTTGAGCCAAGGGGTGCCCGAGCACCCGAGGCCACGTAGCACTCCGCCACCAAGTCCCGGGAGTCAAGAAAAGAGGCATTGAACAAGACTCGGGAAGCCTAGAAGTCACGATGATAAGCCGGGAGGCCAAGAGATCAAGACAAAGGGAATCTCAGAATTTTACTCTTTCAACCGGTTGACACATTTTGCTCGACCGGTTGAAGCAAAACAGAAGGTTTCTCGACCGGTTGAAGCTTTTTGCTCGACCGGTTGAACTTGAACAGACAGTTTCTCGACCGGTTGAAGCTTTTTGCTCGACCGGTTGAAGCTTTGATTTTCTGCAAATTTTGTGCCCGCTCAGGGAATATCTAGTGGCAATTTTGTAATAACTTAGGATGACTTTTGGACCCTATAAAGGGTCTTCTACCTCAGAATTCTAGGGTTAGCTTGGTTCTTCCCCCTCTCTCTCTTCCTCCATTAATCTACCTTAGCTAAGCTCTACCTTCTCTCTAGATTTTCATGCTTTCTACTTAGATTCAAGGTATTTCCTCTTCTTTAATGTTGTAGTATGTATTGAGACCTTCGTATAAATCTAGTTTATTTCCGTTTTTGTCGGTTAATTTGTTTTCTTGATTTTCTAGCTTAATCCTTCAAAATCTCTAGTTCTTAAGTGTTGTTGGTTATTTTCCTAAGTATTAATGTTGTAGGTAGACCTTTAATCTTCCATAAAAATTAGTTTTTAATGTTATTTGTCATGTTCTTTATTTCCTTCATAAAAATAGTCATGTCTTACTCAGTAATTATAGAGTAGTCGTCATAGGCTCGGTCATGGGGTGATTAGCACCCTGTGATTTAGGTTGATTCACTCTCCTCGTCATAATGCAAACATAGCATGTTAATCAAAGAGTTAGGATTAAATTTTATGTAACAAAGCTCGGGTTTGTTAATCTCTTTGATCACGCGTAGCCAAGAGTTTATCTACTTGGCACGTGTGATGCTTAGGGGCGATGTCAATTCGGCCGTTTGCCAATTGAACCAAAAATCCTAATCTTTGCTAAACACCATTTCTAGTTGAATGAGTTTAAATTCCAAACCTTCCGTTCGGGGTTGTTTAACGACGTCCCCGAACCGGTTATTTTAGAGGAGAATGAATCGGCCTAAGTCATTGGTGTTTTGAACCCCGTGACTTAGCCTTGTTTAAATTAGTCTTTTTAATCTTCCGCGTCATTCTCGAAGTTAAGAGAATTCCACCAAATTCCACCCACAAACTCCAAACGCCAAGTTTGCCGCTTTAAGGCTAAACCTTCACTCGCGAAACAAATGAACACGCGCTGCGCATTCGGTCTCTGAGGACTCGACCCGGACTTCCGGTATCATGCTACCGTCGACTTGAACCCTACGCTTGGGGTAAGAGTTTTGGAATACAATCCAAGGGCGCAAGCACCCTTATTTTGCCCGATGGACCATGCCACGTGTGTTGACTTCGGGGGAGGATAAATACCCCGTTTTTACTCTGAATTAGGGTTCGAACATTGTTAGATTTTTCTTACCTTTTCGCAGCCGCCTTACCTTTTGGAGATTCAACTTTCCGATTATTTTTGCATCGAATTTTTGGAGTTTTTCCGCTGATTCTCGCATAGTTTCGGTAACGTTTCTTTTTCTTTACTTTAATCTCAGTTCGCGGGGGTTTGTCCGCGTTCTGAGACTCGAATCTCTTGGTTGAATTCGTATTCAAGTTAATAGCATGTTTAATTCCAGAATTTTATTATTCGTCCCAGCAAGTATGAGTGAGTAGTTTCCCAAGTATGGTCGCGGGGTGATTAACACGCCGTGGCCAGGGCTGGTTGCGTTCTTGCTCCGAATTTCACGATAAAAAATGGTAAAAGCAATTTTAGGTTATTAAAGAACGTCCGTCGGACGAATCCGGGCATTGTCGGAGCCCATGTAACGCGAGGTACGGGGGACCAAAACCCGTTCTTCGCTGTACATGGGTAAACGGCGACCAAGGATTCGCATCCTTCGGGGTATCTTTCTCTCTCTAAAGTCAAACGTTTTGGAACAACGAATGGAGCAGGAAATATCCAGACCTGGTCACCGTGTTATGAACCCTACGACCGTACTTCCTTTTAAATTATTTAATCAAAATCAGTTTTCCTTTTAATTAGTTAATTCACCAAATCAAATCACAAGGGTGGCTACCTAAGAGCCGTGTTAAACATTAACTTCCCGAGTTTTTTAGTCAGCACTTTCCACCTTCTCTGTGGATTTGATTCCGGTCTTACCGGGTATTATGCTACACCGGTCTCCGCCCTACGCTTGGGGCAACCCATTAAATTAGGTATAGGATTTCGGTCAAGCATTTTTGGCGCCGTTGCCGGGGAAGGCAAGAGGTGTTAAGAATTCGGGTAGTTAGTGTTTAGTTCATTTTAATTTTTATCTTATCTTCCTTAACTTTAAAAAAAAAAAAATAGTTAGGTAAATTTTGAGTTGTTATTTTTAGGATTGAGTCAAGATAGGTAAAGGAAAGAAGGGTTCACCAGAAGGGGACCCACTCTTTTTCCGAGACCCGTCTAAGCGTCTTTGTAGGATAGATAAAGAGTCGTTGGTGGAAATTACACTAGCAGGGGCTTCTAGTCAGTTTGAGCCCTTAGCAGTCCAGCCAGGAGCACTCCCACTTGAGTGGCATCCCACTCAGTCGGAGTCTTCCGAGAGTGAACCCCGAGACCGTCCCGAACTCGTTCTTAGAATTTCCCAATCCACTTTTTGACTTAGAGAGTGAGCCACCGATGGCGAATGCAGGTCCATGCGCGACTATATGCATCCCGCGAGGACTACTCCTCGCGGCCCAATAGTATCGTTGCCACGGAGACAAAGTGGAGGCACGCAATGCCTTCTTTGTCAAACCGGAACCCATAATGCTCTTCCTCTTTTCTATGGGAGGGAAAATGAGGACCCATACGAGCATATCCGCCATTTTGAGGGGTTGGTGCGCACCTCGCCACCACCGCTCAGTGGGAAAACGCTTGCCTTAAGCTTTTCCCTGCGTCTCTGAAAGACAGTGCGGATAAGTGGCTCAGAATGCAGAAGGAGCAATCCCTCAGGACATGGGCCGCTGTTAGAGAGTTGTTCTATAGGAAGTACTTCTCCGAGAGTAAGACACAGCACCTGACTCGCCAAATCCAATCTTTCAGACAAAAAGAGGGCGAGTCATTTTTGAGGTGCTGGGAGAGATTTAAGGAGTTGTTATTGTCCTTACCCCACCATGGGTACGAGAAACACCAGCTGGTGACATCTTTCCAGCTGGGCCTAAGTATTGCGACGGCCCAGCAAATTGAGTACCTATGTAGGGATGGAGGTTTCCTAGACAAGGCCCCAGATGAGGCATGGGATTTCTTAGAGAAATTGGCTGAGAAACATAGAAGTTGGGAACCCTCCGACCTCGCTGACAGGGCCATGGCTGCACAAGGACCCAGTGGGTCCGGTATTTTTCCTCTCAGCGTGAAAGAACACACATCCGATCTCGGTTGGACAAATTGGCTAAGCGAGATGGAGGACTTGCATCAAGCAAGTCCACCAGGTGAATGATGTGTGAGTGGAGGAGGTGTGTGCTTTATGTGAGTGTCCGGGGCATTCAGTTACTGCTTGCCCCGCTTTTCCGATGGTTAAAGAGGCTTACCAGAATAACCAAGCTGAGGTTAATGCGGTGAACCAACGTTGGGATCCGTTCTCAAATACTTATAATCCGGGCTGGGCTCACAACCCACTTCTGGGATGGAGAGATCCCAAAGCACCAGTGCCACCCCAGGCACAACCTCAGCAACAGATGCAACCATACCGGCCTCCGCAAGGCCAAATGTCCCAATATCGCTATCCCTCACAGAATCAGCAGGGGTTTAGTCCTTCATTCTCTGGACCACCCCCAGGCATAAATCATCCACCGAGGGATAAGCAGACTGATGATATGTTGAAGGCTCTCATGCAGTCTCAATTAAGTTTAACTGAGCAGACTAAGCAAGCCATAGGAGACATTAGATCCCAATTGACTCAGTTGACGGCGGTAGTTGGGCAAAACCAACAGGAGAGGGGAAAATTTCCCTCTCAACCTCACACCAATGCTGTCGGTACTAATTATCTGGGAGACGGTTCAGGAACAAGTAATTTGAACCCCAATCTGGAGGAAGCTAACGCGATCACCACTCTCAGAAGTGGGAAGGTGATCGATAAGACTATTCCTCTGAAGCAAAAACCGGTTCCACCTCCGGCGCCGGTCGCTGCACCAGTAGTTGTCCCTGCTGTGGGGAAGTGTACTGAGGAAGAGAGAGAATCAGAGTCACCTGAGGTGGTGGTGCCCGCACCTGCGGCCCCCACGACTCCTTTGCCACCCGTTGCACCATATCCCCATCGCTTGGTGGCAAAGCCGAACGTCAATGTGAACTTCCAGATTCTTGAGTTGTTCAAGAAGATTCAGTTTCCTATTTCTTTACTGGAAGCCATTGACGCTATTCCTCAGTTTGCTAAGGTGCTGAAAGAGCTTTGCACATCGAAACGGAGAAATAAGAGTCAGTCCAACGTGCTACTGACGGAGCAAGTGAGCTCCATTCTCCAAGCTGATATTCCGATTAAGCGGAAAGACCCGGGTTGTCCCACTATCCCTATAGCTATTGCGGGCCAGAATTTTGAGAAGGCCTTGCTAGATTTGGGAGCAAGTGTCAATTTGCTCCCATATTCGGTATACTTGCGATTAGGTTTAGGTGATCTTAAAGCCACACCGGTCACGCTACAGCTGGCTGACCGGAGTGTGAGAATTCCTAAGGGGGTAGTGGAGGATGTGTTGATCCAAGTTGGGGAGTTTCTGTTCCCCGTAGATTTCATTGTCTTGGACACGTGTCCAATTCCGGACGTATTTGAGAAGACTCCCATTATCCTCGGCCGTCCATTTTTAGCCACTTCCAGGGCTGTAATGAATTGCGAAACTGGACAAGTCCAATTATCGTTTGGGGACTTGAAGATGGAGGTGAATGTTTTCAATAGGGACAGTCGAGTCAAGGATGATGGGGAGGTCTATGAAGTGAGTCTGATCGACACGCTGGTGCAAGAGCATGTCGAAAGGGTGTTGTACCAAGATCCTTTAGGGATTGCGTTGATCGCCGAGAAGGCGTCATTTTTTGATCCCCCAGAGGTTGGGAGTCTAGTGGCAAGGTTGAGTGTTGATGAGATTGGGGGTGCATGTGATGGGATGTGGGACCCAGGCTAAGTGAGAGCCAGACCAGGAGTTGGTCAATCCAGTTCACACGGATGACCCCGCTGAGTAGCTTCCGAGCTACGTTTTTCACGGGTAGCTCACGCGTACCATGCTCTTAATTGAGTGTGGACCCGACTCCTAGCAATAGGGGTACCCATCATTGACTTGGGTATTTATAGCTTCGCACGCCGCTATTAAAATAAGGTTCGTGTGCCCAGCTCCGGTTAGTAAGGGCGATTTGTGTATTTTCGTGTCTGTTTTTAATTTTCTCGAAAAAAAAATTAAAAAAAATGGTCCGGTATAGCCACCTAATTTCTAGCCTTAAATTTGTGTATCTGGGTTTCTAACAATCTTATTGCCGTGTCTCGGATAGTCATAAAAGACGATTGGCTCTGATTGCTTTAAGGAAGAACCTTGAGTAATTTAACCTGTTGAGTCATGACTTACCCGGGATTGTTATGATGACTTTCTCTACACAAATTTAAGTGAGAAATTAGGGAGAAAAGAAGTACCCGAGCCTTTCACGTGACGAAAGTGGTGGTGTAATTTATTTTTTTTCTTTTATTGCTCCTTTGTTTTCTCTGTGTACGCCCGGATACCACGTGCCGGGCTGGACTGATGTTTTTGCAGGGTGCACGGAGAGAGTACCCAAAATCCCTCATATATCGGCCGAGGTCATGGTGGTTGGCTGCCACCCAGAGGTCCTATTCCTCCCCTTATTATTTTATTTTGTGTGTCTCCATGCTCTGGGGACATAGCATGTTATCAGTTGGGGGGAGGGTGTACTTCGTACATGTGTTATTTAAAAAAAAAAAAAAAAAAGAGGTATTTGGATGATTGGGTGTAACTATTCTTGGTTGATGACTGTTAATTAGCGCTAGTGGTTGTTGTGCAAGTCGGAGTCTCGATACGATTTCATGGATAGACTTAAGCTCGTGAACATGATGTTTAGGAAGCACTCAGTTAGCCGTATCATCTATAGTTGGATAGTGTTTGATCACTTGAGTTCATGCTTTTCACGCGCACTGTCCCACTTTGAGCATTCACTAGCCTTGAATTTGGTTTACATATTATTGATATTTCGGTGTTAATTGATTGCGCCCACGGGCTAATTGGAACCCCTTTCCTACATTGTGCGTTAAATTGGTATTGCCTATCCGGGCATTCATTGAGTATTCGGGCAATCGGGGTTTGCTCCCACCGTATTGTTCGCATTACAAGATGGATAGACCTTGTGAAGGCATTGGTTAAATGTGGTTAGTTTGGGTCTCTCTCTAAAGCCTTTTTGACTCGAGCAATTAAGTCTGAGGGGTCTTTCTTTAAACCTGGTACCCTAAGGCCATCTGGCTTGGGGATGACCGACCTAAAGCTCGTTACATGGGTCAACTAGAAAGCCCGACAGATCCAGGCATTGCACGACCACAAGGAAAAAGTGGTAAGAAAAAAAAAAAAAAAAAAAAAAAGAAGATTAATCATAAGGGGAAGGGGTGAGTTTTAGAGACACACCGGGCTATTGATATTGTGTGAACTGTTTTCGGGATTAGTGAATTTCTATGTGTGATCCTCACTTACACGCATGTTATGTGATAAATCCCTATCCGATCGTAGGTGAGAGGATTAATTTTTGTGCTAAATCTGCTGCGAAGTTCACTTGTTTAACTTTGTCCATGGATGAAGTGTCTTGCCTTTGGTTTGCCTGACAGTCACTGTAGTGCTTCGAAAAGCTATTGATTGGGTTGAGTTGCATTCAAATGTCCGAGTCCTTTGTGTTTTGTGGGTTATCACTGCTGAAAACCCTCACGAGACTTCACTCGTCCTACCGGGGCCGCCCGGGGGTTTAAAAGATCTATCCTTTTATTTAGTTGTTTTATTCTTTTCGTTGCTCGGGACTAGCAACCTTCAAGTTGGGGGGTGTGATAGGCGCGCAATATCTCAAGATATAAGCGCCTAAGTAGGGCGAATTAGCGCATTAGAGGCGCAATTTATTTCATTTTCCACTTGATGCGGTGTTGTCTCGTGTTTTTGGTATTTGTGTGTGCTTTGCAGGAAACAGGCCGGAGGAGCACGGAAAGTGACACAAGGCATCGGGCATGTGGGGAACCGGTGGGACCCAAGCAAGGACGACCAAAAAGCTGAAAAGTCATCTTAGAGGCTCGGTATCGATACAGGGAATGTCCTGTATCGATACCAAAGCACCAACCAGAAGACAGAACGTCTGGGTATCGATACAGGACTTCTCCTGTATTGATACCGAGACCCTTATTTTGCCCGATGGACCATGCCACGTGTGTTGACTTCGGGGGAGGATAAATACCCCGTTTTTACTCCGAATTAGGGTTCGAACATTGTTAGATTTTTCTTACCTTTTCGCAGCCGCCTTACCTTTTGGAGATTCAACTTTCCGATTATTTTTGCATCGAAGTTTTGGAGTTTTTCCGCTGATTCTCGCATAGTTTCGGTAACGTTTCTTTTTCTTTACTTTAATCTCAGTTCGCGGGGGTTTGTCCGCGTTCTGAGACTCGAATCTCTTGGTTGAATTCGTATTCAAGTTAATAGCATGTTTAATTCCAGAATTTTATTATTCGTCCCAGCAAGTATGAGTGAGTAGTTTCCCAAGTATGGTCGCGGGGTGATTAACACGCCGTGGCCAGGGCTGGTTGCGTTCTTGCTCCGAATTTCACAATAAAAAATGGTAAAAGCAATTTTAGGTTATTAAAGAACGTCCGTTGGACGAATCCGGGCATTGTCGGAGCCCATGTAACGCGAGGTACGGGGGACCAAAACCCGTTCTTCGATGTACATGGGTAAACGGCGACCAAGGATTCGCATCCTTCGGGGTATCTTTCTCTCTCTAAAGTCAAACGTTTTGGAACAACGAATGGAGCAGGAAATATCCAGACCTGGTCATCGTGTTATGAACCCTACGACCGTACTTCCTTTTAAATTATTTAATCAAAATCAGTTTTCCTTTTAATCAGTTAATTCACCAAATCAAATCACAAGGGTGGCTACCTAAGAGCCGTGTTAAACATTAACTTCCCGAGTTTTTTAGTCAGCACTTTCCACCTTCTCTGTGGATTCGATTCCGGTCTTACCGGGTATTATGCTACACCGGTCTCCGCCTTACGCTTGGGGCAACCCATTAAATTAGGTATAGGATTTCGGTCAAGCAAATTGTGAGTTTGTGAGAGAGAAAATACTATTGTTATGGAGAAGGAAAAGAGAGGGTTAGGAATTGAACCATGTACCTATTGGATAGAACAACTAAACTTTTCCACTAGGCTAGTTAGCTCATTGAATGAATATGTGATAGATTAAAAATATATTATGTACCTAAGTGAACCTATCCGGGGTCCTATTTTTGTGCCAAAATTCGGGGCTTAAGGCAGTCGCCTTACTTGGCTTAGCTCAAGGCCGGCCCTGCATATGTGAAGAATTTGATCATATATTCAGTAGGTTTTGGTGTCTTAGTAAAGGAATGTTCTACAATTAATCGTGTGGTTGTGGACGTACGGTATGCATCCCTTACCTTAATCACGTTCAATTCAATGTATAAACGCTAATTCGTAAAATTTCATAACATTGGCTTACATGTTTGTTAGAGGAATCGCCACACACACAATAATAGAATACGAAAACAGTAAATGAATCGACACAGGATTTACGTGGTTCCCCAAAAACGGATACTTCCACGGGAGTGAGCGAGTCTGTTATTATGATAAAAGTCGGCCACTTAAGGACATTGATGTTACGAATTTAAATAGAAATGCTATGAATACATGATTGATATGAGTTTTATGTGAAAAGATATGAATTTAATGGCGTACTGCATAGTATACACAAACAAATAAGGGTCAATATTCTACTCCCTCTCCCTCCGTCCCATTTCGTTTGCTCATCTTTTTATTTTGGGCCGTCCCAAAATGTTTGATTTATTTCCATGGGGAATCAGCTTGCAGGTATGAAGACATAAACTGGCTAAAAAAGATGATGGATGTAATTCAAAGGGATTATTACCTCTAGGTCTAGAAAAGAGATGTCTAATTACAAAATAAGGTAAGTCATTTTTTTAATTACCACTAAGGTAAATAACTCTTTTTTGGAGTTTAGGTTTAGGGTACACTTTCCTATTATAGGGTTTTAGTGGTTTAGGCACTTTCATAGGGTACCCTAGTCATAGGGTACCATGGAGTTTAGGTTTAGGGTGCACTTTCCTATTATAGGGTTTTAGTGGTTTAGACACTTTCATAGAGTTCTCTAGAATTTTAGGCACTTTCATAGGGTACCCTAGGATACCCTAGGATTTTAGGCACTTTCATAGGGTACCATAGTCGTAGGGTATCCTAGGATTTTAGACACTTTCATAGGGTACCCCTAGGATTTTAGGCACTTTCAGTCATAAGGGTACCCTAGTCGCAGGGTACCCTAGAGTTTAGGTTTAGGATGCACTTTCCTATTATAGGGTTTAGTAGTTTAGGCACTTTCATAGGGTATCCTAGGATTTTAGGCATTTTCATAGGGTACCCTATGATTTAGGCATTTTTATACGGGTTGGGGACTTGATGGGAATTTTTCAGAGTTAGGTTTGACCTGATGGTAATTATGGGATCCAAGGTAACCTGATGGTAAATGTCCCTGTCGAATAATGATACATACACAAACTTTGTGCCACAACCCCACGCACATGGGGTGTGGGGCCCATGTGGGACCCACACCCCATGTGAGTGGGGTTGTGGTTGGTTGTGGCACAAAGTTTGTGTCACAATCATTTTTGATGTCCCTAATTCAAATGGTGAAGAGGTGGGGGATCGAGGTGGTGGTGGTATTCTCCGTAACAATTTGGCAACTTTTTAGTACTAACAACTTGGCAACTTTTTAGTACTGTGATGAAGTGAACGGAAGCTTTGGAATCTCACTTTGTTTGTGGCCTAGCAGGCTTACGTAAACAATTGGCCGCTTTATACACTGAGGTGAATTACGAATTGCCGATATATGTGAGAGAGAGAGAGAGAGAGAGAGAGAGAGAGAACTGCTTCAACAGATTGAGTTGAATCATCATCATCCATGAACCCATTCATTCCACTTATTTTCCAATCCTACTTGACAAGCACATTAATTTTTTGTGTAGTCGCCTGGCAAATGCACCATTTACTTCCACAAAATCCATAACAAATAAATAAATAAAAAGGTTATAAAACCTATTTGGAAAACCCGTAGTGGTATTGTTTAAAATAGGTATCACAAGATTTTAGTTGAACAAGGTGAAATATACAGGCCTTGATATATGTGAGAGAGAGAGAGAGAGAGAGAGAGAGAGAGAGAGAGAGAACTGCTTCAACAGATTGAGTTGAATCATCATCATCCATGAACCCATTCATTCCACTTATTTTCCAATCCTACATCATCAAAATTAATTTTTAAACTAAACTGGCAAAACCGAACAAATAAATAAATAAAAAAGGTTATAAAAACAAATAAATAAATAAAAGGTTATAAAATTATCTTTGAAATACAAATTGTAAAATTAATACTATTAAAAGATTGAGTAGAATTGCGCTCATGAACTGCTTTTAGTAACAATTCTACTAAAAGATTATCTTTGTCAATACGACATCAGGGACGAATGCATGATTTCGAGATTGAGTGGAAGAATGGTAAAAGGAAATTTGTATCGTATGAAAGGAATATTATCTTTGCCAATATGTAATAATACTTCTAAAAGATTGAGTAGAATTGAGCTGATCATGAACTGCTTTTAATAATAAATACTACTAAAAGATTGAGTAGAGAGAGCTCATGAACTACTAAAAGATTGAGCTCATGACATATCCCATAAAATTGAGCTCATGAGCTCAATTATTAATTTCAAAAATTGTTCATAAATAGCATGATTTCTTTTTGAGTGGAAGAATGGTAAAAAGAAATTTGTATCGTGTGTGTTTTGAAAAGTTAATGGGTAAAAAGTTGTAGAATTATCATTTTGCCCTTTTGTAAAATACTGGGTAAAAAAGTTAATTGGGTAATGGTGAAGGATAATTTTGGAATAATGGAGGTAAAAGTTGATGTAGAGAGAGCTCATGAACTAAAAGTTGATTGAGCTCATGACATATCCCATAAAATTGAGCTCAATTATTAATTTCAAGAATTGTTCATAAATAGTAATTATTTTCTACTTAAATTTCTGTTCACATATAACTTCTGGAAATAGAGCTAGCCACGTTTACGTATTTTCTCTGCCAGAAAATGTGGCACCAAATTAATATCCCCATTATCGCATAGCTATAAGTTATAACCAATTGATGATAAACTGGAATAAAGAGGAAAAATTCAATTAAGCACTAGCTTTCTTTCCTAGTGGAATCTGAATAAGACGTCAGCAACTTTTTCTACTGCTTATGCAGATTAGGAAATAATTATCCAGTGGGGTCAGTGTGTTAAATATAAATAACAAAGTTGGTTTTTTTTTTTTTTTTAAATAAAATTTTAATTTTTTTGATGAGTTGGGGATTAACAATATATAATATGGTATCAGAGCAAGTAATAGATCCTGTTTTCAAATCACATCGACCACCTAATGATTAAGAATTTGCACGTGTTTAGCCTGTTTATGGAATAGAGTCTGGCTATACGTGAATGAGACGTGTTGATGATATAAATAATAAAGATGTCATTTTCTTTGATAGATTAAGCTTTTAAATGACTTAGTAGTGGTATCGGGATACGTAACCGTATCAGTGATACGGTCAAATATTGGCCGATATCGGCCTGTATCGGACCGTATATCGGTCAATATCAATATCGGTCCCTTGAAAAACCGATACGTGTCGGCCGATATTTAAATCCCTTAGTAGTTATTAACAATCTAATACAAATGGTAACTAAGAGATTCTGCAATCCTCATCTTCATTCTCTTATCATAAACTTCTCATCGGAATATTAGGTTACATATAACATAACAAGCCCCCCCAAAAAAAAAGTTGGAAAAATCAGTGAGATAAATAAAAGTACAAAAAAGCCCCTCCCCCTCTAGCCTATCTTGCTACCTTGCATGACACCTATAGCTTACAGCCTTAGTTATTCATCTCTCTTTGTATTTCACCCTCTCCTTTGCTTTTTGTTTCTGTGTTTTTTTCAATTTTCTTGTCTGAAATTGTTCAGCAACTCCCTCAACAGTCTAGGGTTTTGGTACTTCAATAGCCAACATGGGGGGTTGAGGCATTGGGGCGCTAATTGCGACAGCCGGTACAAAATTCTTGTTCATTTGTTGTGATTTTTGCATCTCAACATCATTAGCTTCAATGTCGTCAATTATCATAATCATCTGGTTATTTCCTCCGGTACCCTTCACAGGCTCCAGGATCGCCTCGGCTTCCGTCTCCTTGTACTCCTTGTACTTTCCCCATAGAACCGAGTAAAGTCCGGCCACGATAAGTACACCTCCAAGAACACTGTAACCACATATAGTGAAATATGATCAGATGGGTAAAAAACATGAGATAGCAAAAGGTTAGAAATGTACAAATAAGTACCTGATGTTTTCTTGTGTCCACTTTTATTTTTTTGCATTTTACAAAAAATTCTACTGGAACTATTTGTGCCCTTTGACAATGATGTTTTATGAAAAACTGCTGTTGAGAATGACAAAAAAAAAGGGGGAATTTGTTTTTTGTTCTATAAGGACAGACAATATGTGTTCAATAATTACTAGAAAATTTCAATTGGCACCGCTAGTGAACGATGAGACTGGTCCTTCAAAGATTATTCGAAGTGTGATTAAGCTGATTTAGACTTTTTTAGTTTTCTATCAGCAATTTTTTCCGGTATGTGTTTTTTGCTGTTGGAATTTAATTTTTTCGAAATTTAACCGAGTATTAATTTGAAACTCACCCTCCAACATATATCTTTTCTGCAAGGATAAATGATCCCATGATTGCAACAATAATCATCATCAATGGACTGAAAGCAGTCACAAAGACAGGCCCTCTTTTCTGCATGACCAAACCTTGTACATAGTATGCAATGCTTGATGAAACTATACCCTGCACACAAACATAAAATTCCTCAATATCCCCTCAGAAACACATATTTATGAGACAAAGAGCGCGTGAGACAGAGAGCGCGAGAAAGAGAGGCTCTTACGGCATAGGCAGCAGCTAGGAGGTTCATGTCCCACCCAATTGTCCAAACAGAGGGTTTGTGCTCCATCACAAAGGTGACAGCAATAGATTGCAAAGTACCCAGAAAGCACACTAGGGATGTGAGTGACAAATGTGCTGTGTACTTCCTCATTGTAATTGCCTACAATTTATCAGAAAATATATTAATTCATTATTAGCATATAAAGATAAAGAAAAGTCATTTTTCATTACTTTTTTTTTTTTCGTTTCTCAATTTTCCAAAAAAATTGAAAATATTATTTTATTTTTTGTGTGGAAGTATTTTTACCTGAAGAATGAAGAAAGAGGCCCATGCAAAAGTGGCAATGATAAGGAGAATGGAGCCCTTAATCCAGTCCTTGTCAGCAGCTGCAGCTGTTTGAGGAGGAGCAGATGAATGAGGAGGATGGATGTACTGGGACCACACAAAGTTGATGACGTGTCCTTTGTACAGTGTCATTAACATGGCCCCACACACTGTCACTATTGTTCCCACCACCTTTGCTTGGCATCTCAGTTTCTTTATGTCCACCTTCTCCATCCTATTCATTTTTTTCACCAAAGGAAAAAAAAAAAAAAATTATAATTTTCTTTTTTCACAACATATCCCATAAAATTTTAAGTAGTCGATATATATGGAGAGAGATAGATACCGGCAGAGGACGGCCATGACGAATGTCATCGCCGGAAGCATGTTACTCATGGCACATGAGAAAGTAGGTGAAGTGAACTTGAGTCCCGCATAGTAAAAGTTTTGATCAATCACCGGTCTGTCGAAAATTCCAAATATGACTAAAAATTCAGTCCATTTTTCTAATAGACCAAGAACTGAAAATTTAGGGTGCTAACTAAGAAGTAATAAAGACTCACCCAAGAAGGCCCAGCGCAAATATTTGCATGAACATGGGAAATGTGATCTTTGGCCTCACTCTCCTATATCCCACACAAAAACAAATAAATTGTTAATTATTTAACCAGAAAATAGAAACATTAATTTTTTGGAAATTTGGATTTAGAATCTTAAAATTACCTTTCAAGAATGATGGCAAAAGGAGCAATAACAGCAGTAGCAAAGGCATGTCTATACACAACCAGAACGTAATGACTCATTCCTCTGTTGAGTGAAACTTTGGTTATGATGTTCATTCCAGCATACCCAAATTGCAGAGATATCATGGCTATGTATGGCTTTGCTCTCTGGATAAAATCCCCAAAACATCCTAATTTGCCCTCCATTTTTTCTCTCTTTTGTTTTGAGACTAAGAAAACAGAGAAGGCAAGCAAAGAGACTGGGAGAAGAAACAGAGAGAGCAGAGAGAGAGAGCAGAGAGAGGAAGGAACACTTGATAGCTATTTGGTGCTTGTGTTTCTCCTAAGGAACATATGCTAGTACCCTCACATATTTATAGCCATTCGAGGGACCAGGACCACTATCCACATGATAAAGTTTCCGTACACATATTCAGACACATTTGTGTTTCCTCGGATATATTTATATTCAGAACTTTCTAATGACATGCATTATTTCGTAGAAATTCACATACATCTAGCTAATGATTTGGGGTACTTCTATCAGGATTTATACACATATATGTAACATCAGGGACGGATGCATGATTTCTAGACTGAGTGAGCAAACAGTAAAACAAAGTTTGTATCTTATGGAAGGAATACTATCTTTGCCAATACAAATTGTAGAAATACTACTAAAAGAATATCATATGTAATTCCAAAAAATCTATTCAATTACTAAGATATGTGCATCCCTATCCATTTTTAAAAAAAAAAAAAAACAAAATAGTATTAAAAACTATAACTAAAATTATCAATATTTTTCTTTTTTTTTTTTCTTTTCCAAAAACTCTTATTGTTAGACGTTTGAACAAGTGTATAATTTGGATTGTTAAACATGAACAAGGCGCTCGCCGCTCATCTGTCGGCGTAACAATTTTTCTTTTCTTTTTCTTTTCCAAAAACTCTTAGTTAGGTTAGTGTTGGATTGTTCAAAAACGACGTTGGGTGAACAACTCGTATAATTTCAGATTTTATTTTTTCTGAAAAACTACTATTGTACTGATAAAAAATTAACACATGAACAAAGCGCTCACCAGGCTCATCTCCACGTCGATCCGTCCTTGCGTAACATTCACTATTTCACTTTTGTTTGAGGAATTTCAATCGTGTGAGCATACATCCCAATCTAGACACGCACTACACCCATACATCCAACATTGAATATTCTGATTTTTTTTTTTAAAAGTAAATATTCTGATTTGTTGTATATATATTAGTGTATATATAATTTGTATATATCCATAGACAGGCGAAATGGGTTCCACGCGGATCAATATTTTGAGTGGGTTCCACATTGTATTTTTTGTTGTAGTAATTCCAAATTGTTTTTTCTTCAGTGGGATACTGATAAGAAAGAGGCAGCTTACCAAAAACAAAAGTGAGATTTAGTGAATGCTGATGCCACTTGTGGGGCCCTCCAGGTGATGGTGGTGGGGGCCGCCTGACGTGGGGCCGTATTCCTCCTCACGCGGCGGCGTACCGACACATCCGATCCATCGGAACAGTACTTCCACCGAACCTTGTCCAATAGTTTACTCACTGTTTAGCTTGTCGAGTGAGGTAAACTGAACTGATGGAAAAAATAGTTTTTATTTTTTTAATCAGATCAAAAAAAAATAATAATAAAAGAAATAGTTTATGGTATCTCATTGAAAATTCTTTTTTATCTGATCGAAAAATAATAATAAAAGAAAGAAGAAGAATTAGGGACCCTGCTATGGGTACCGAAGGTTTTGTACAGAAAATGTACAAAGCGCTCTCGGTGACTTACTTTTGGGTCCTACACAAGTGATCCGAACCGTTCATTGTTCTTAAAACATTTTTCCGAGGAGCCCCACAAAATTTCAGCTTAATCGGACGGTTGGAAGTACTCAAACCAAAGTCTCACCGTTTGTGTAAGACCCAAAAGTGGGTCCCCGAACGCGATCGGTACATTTTCGGTCCCTTTTTTTCTGTACCAGTATCTTTATCCAAGAATTAGTTTATGGTATTTCATTGAAAATTCTTTTTTTTTTTTATATCAAAATAAAAAAATATTTATTCTGTTGAGTTGTTCCTCTGATTCCTGTATTAGGATAGGTTGCATTATCATACACAAAAGTGTGTTGGATGGTAATTTTTATGAAGTGGAGATTTGCCCACTTTTGTAAAGAAGGTTACTTTGCGTTTCGTAGGCAAGTTCCCTCTTCTTTTATGAGAAATGAATGTATATGAAGGAATTACACTACATAAACACTTACGCTATAAATTACCCAAACACACATAAGTATGTGGCCCCCACACACACTGGATGAAAGCAATTTGGGTCTGTGTAACAGGGGTGGCTCAAATTGACGAGCAAACACACTAAAATTTTGTATTTTATACTCCCTCCGTCCCTTTTTAAGTGTTGACATTTCCATTCTGGGTTGTCCCTTAATAAGTGTGTGTTTTGAAAAGTTAATGGGTAAAAGTTTGTAGAATTATCATTTTGCCCATTTGAAAAGGTAGGTAAAAAGTTAATGGGGGTGAAAGCTTTGGACCTTCAATTGATGTGGAAAGGGTTGAGCACAACTAAAATTTTTTTTTTATACTTATAATTTAGTTTTTTGCTTTACTATATATATCTGTACTGGATTATTCGTATGAAGGCAAATTAAATGAAAATCCACTAATATTTGAGAATAAGTAGACAATATAGCGGAACAAAATAAAATAAAATAAACCTAATTCAATAAATTTTCAACCCAAATAAATACTCTCTCACACTTTAATTTTAAGTATGTAGCTTCGTAATTCTAAATTGTTAAAGAGAGACATCATATTACACCTATTTTCAAACTCCTATTTTCAGCCTATTTAACCCTATCGGGAATATCCCGAGTCCTGCCAGACACCATTTTTTTTTGGCTCCGGGCGACAAGATTCAACTTTTAACTCCAAAATCTTCTGAGTTTTCTGCACTCGTTTTTACTTTCTAAAACCATACCGGATATATCTAGGGGCCCGTCGACTGCTAGTTTTAGGTTCTGGTCGGGATTTTTTTAATTTTTACTCAAAGTCTTCTGAGTTTTTCTGTAACCATTTTTACACTCTAAAACTATACCGGATATATCCCGGAGCCCGTCGACTACCTTTTTTTTGGCTCCGGTCAGGATTTTTTTTTAACTATTTCGTATAGATTTTTATACAGTCTTTGATATCTATTTTCGATATTGCGGCCACCCAAAAGCATACCGGGACCACCCGTTCAACCATCCGCGGCCCCGGATGACTATCTTTCTAATTTTTCCAACTGAGTCCTATCATTTCCTCAGTCATATTTTCAATTTTTTAACCTTCCCGGAATCGTTCCGGAGTTCCCAATAAATATATTTTCCCCACAAAGTCCTTTGAGTTTCCGAAAATGTCTCTTTCTACTTGTTGGGTAAATTCCTCAACGAGCCCCTTTCTTCAATTCTGTTCCGAACTACGTGCGACTTGATTCTTCTGAGGTCGGAGATACGCAGGCAGACCCTTGAGGCCGGGCTCGGTCACAATCCCCCAAATTTATTTTCCTGTGCTTCAACTATGTGCGACTGATTCTCCTTATGCCGGAGATACGTAGGCAGCCTGAGGCAGGGCTTGGTCACAATCCCTCTTTATTTATTACCCCCCTTTGTTCAATGTCTCTGCAATAAATGTATTTTAAGATAGAATATTATCTTTCTTCTTTTCATTATATGTATGTCATCTGTATTACTCCCTCCGTCCCATTTTAAATGTCTCCTACGTAAAGTCGTGTCATTTTGACTTTAAAATAAAATGTATTTCTAAATATTTTTTTTCAAAATTTTTTACATCATTCAAAAGTACTCGTTGAGATCTTTTGAACGGTGCAAAAAAAATTTAAAAAGTAATTTCAAAAGTATTTTATTTTTTAAAGTCAAAGTAGCCCGGTCTACTGTAGGGGACATTTAAATTGGGACGGAGGGAGTATCATATGTTTTGAATAGTTTGTCCAATTTCAATGAGTTTGTTCCGAATATCGAAAGGTTGGGTTAGGGTGCTCCGTCTTTTCTACACGTAACAATGAATGACCGAACTCCTTTTCTAAAATCGTAGTCCAAACAAAAAGTAAGTCATTTATATAAACAAAACCGGGTCTTTCAACCCGAGATTTTATCTCATTTCAAAATGCCTATTAAATGGGTGACTTGGCACAGCTAAAACCTTGTCAAGTGGCGACTCTTAGTTATTTTATATCAAATATGTTTTTCGAAAAGTCTAGCTCAGTCACAGCTGTAAAACCTGTTTTTATAAAATCACGTCGCTTTGAATATCACTTGGAAGATCATAACCCTTTTCCTCGGTCGAAATCCTGGACACGACAATTAGGCTCAAGTTCGAATCTTCTATTAGAGAGAATCTTCAATCTTCATCTTTTAGTACGCGTAATGTGTATCATCGATCTTCTCGATCCCCGTTATTAGGACAAGAACACACACAAGATAGACAAACAATCGAAAAGAAAAAAAAATCAACTGTCTTTTCTCGTGGAGAAAAAACTACATTCTTCTCAAGGCCACCTTTTTTTAATTTTTTTTATGCAATATATACATGGTTCCGAGTTAAGTAAGTTGCTTAGTCGTACAACACGGGATACTGCAGTTGTTTAAGGAGGAATTAGGGTTGCAGTTGTTTTACAAAAAATGTCAGTATCAAATCAGTCTGTTAAGAATTTCTTAAATGTATTCCTGCTGAAACACACTCATTGTCGTATCGCAAACATATATACGTATCTTTGTAACTTGCATAATGCATCCCTTGTGGTTGTGGGAATCACTTTTGGACATACATTTCCAAACAAGTTAGAAATGATGGCCCAATAAACAAATTTTGATTCCCAAAGTGCATATATATAATGTGTTTCATGTGAAGTCACCATGATGATGTAAAGTTAGAACCTTATCAGGAGTTTTCAATCAGATTTGTATTCCCCAGTAGCAGAGATTTGGGGGGTGGCAGGCAGCAGATTCCTTTGTACCTAACACTTGGGAAACTGATTACGCCTGCAAATACCCACTTGCACGGTTGGGATGTGGTGGAATTTCAACCAACGTACAGATTCCACAGATAAAATGAAAAAATTCTAAGGGGACAGAAGTTTGTTGCACAGAAAATGCACAGATCCGCTCTGGGACCCACTTTTGGGTCTCACACGAATGATCCGAGTCGTTCATTCATCTTAGAATCATTTTTCAAGGGGTCCCGGAAATCTCCTCAATCGGATGTGTCTAAGTGCTCGATCCAAAGCCCACCCCGTTTCATTCAAAGCAATTTAAATGAAACGGGGTGGGCTTTGGATCAAGTACTTAGGCACGTCCGATAGAGGTGACTTCTCGCGAAGCCCCTCGAAAAATGATTATAAAATGAATGAATGGCTCTAATCATTCGTGTGGGACTTCCGAGCCGATCTGTGCATTTTCTGTGCACCAAATTTCTGTACATGTAGTCTGGTCTGAATGCAATTCGTTAATTAATGTATTTAATTTATATAGGATGTCTCACATTCTGAATTGTCATTAGTTACATAATATTCGGCAATGTGACTTTATTCGATACCTTGTATATATCAGAATTTCTAATGCATGCGATGCGCTTATAAGTCAAGTGATAATTAACGTACATATCTTAAGAGTCCTTATCTAGTCCGGGCTCCCGGATCGGGATTTAGTTCCGGATCAAATTTTATTCGTCAATGTGTTCAAAATGTGTTTTCCAAGGTCTCACATTCTGAAATCTTCAAAAAAAAATACCGGAAAGGGCTTGATCAAGCATTTTTTTCGTATATATACGTTTTTGTGAAAATGCTTGATCAAATTTTATTTTTTTAAATCATGACCTTGTGAAAACATTTTTAAACACATTAATCAATTTTGCAAAAACAATTTTTAAAATTTTCAACCGGGATCCTCAGGATTGCATATCTTAATTAATTTATTTATTTTTATTTTCACCAGCTTTGCATCTATGCTACTTCGATATTCTCCCAACCCACGTTACATACTTTTGGGCACGTTTTTTTATTTATTTTTATTTTTTTTTTTCTCTTTGTCTTTTCCTCTAAATATTCTAGAAACAAGAAATTTGAAGCACATATTTTCTTCTTCTGAGCATCTAATCTTAAGTAATAGAGCCAGAAGGCGTCATATTTTCTGCAATGAAAAAAACCTCTGAGTATTATATAGAAAAAAAAAAATTTCCTATGAATTATATATTTTATTTTGTCAAAATGAATCATTTTACTGTCAAAATGAATACATAAGTAAGATAGGTTATCCACATATCCGTGAGCTATCTGCATTGGACTAGTTTTTTGAAAAGGTGCCTATTTTTCGATAAAATTTTTTTCCGTAATTTAATTCTTTAAATTCGGTTTAAATGGACTTTAGTTTTTACCCACAAAATATCCTTTCACTGTTCAGTTTTTCACCCATGAAAGGTCAATATTACGCATTTATATAAATAAAAAGATTATTGAAAATGGTAAAGAAGAGAGTGGGAAAATAACTCCTCTCCGTCCCTTTTTAAATGTTTCTTCAGAAAATTCACCTTTCACAAACTTTTTTCCATCAACCATCAACTTTTACCTCTCTTTCCAAAATTATCCTCTACTTTTAAATATTGATTTTTCAAAAGGGCAAAATGGTGCAAACTTTTATCCATTAGCTTTTCAAACCACACACTTATTTACGTAAATCATAAGATAAAAATACGGAGGAGTAGTACTTTTCTTAAATTTTGAAATTATCAACCCCAATCTATCAGAAATATTGATACCAATAAAAGGTGTGTAGCATTAATGGTACGTAAATCATAAGATATATATTAATTTTGAATGTAAAGTAAAAATCTAGGAAAAACATAATCTGCTTTGCCAAAACATAAATCCATCCAATGACCAGAACCCTAATCCAGTGTTTTGGTTGCCAATATTGACCGTGAATGTCTAGTCAGGCATGTAACTCCACTAATGGCTGGAAGAATTTCCCCACACATGCGGGAAAAGATTGAAATGCAGTACTGATTTGAGTGATCACTACCATTTTGTCTTCCGCGATTCTTCAAAGAAAAATCCCAGAGATTGTGTATTCTCTGCTTTTAAAAGCAGGGTATCGATGAGACCGGTGAAGGGTATTCCTTCACCGCGATATTAGGCAAGAGACAGAGGGGATTCATACATGTTATCAGACTTGACTTAGCTTATTTTCACCAAAACTCTTATTTGTCTGTGAGGATTTTAGTTCATAAGTTTCTTGATAGGACAAAAACAATCTGAGTGTTTCAATATATAGTTGGCCCCCATTAGATATAGAGACAAGTACTTTTGATTGCCAAGCATGCATGATCAAGTGGATGATTTAAATTCGGTCCCTTTTTATACCGATACAATAACACAGGGAATTGTGAAATATAATTGATTGGGTCTAGCTCTGTTGGCCGCTCTTGTACACTCTTAATCGGGGGTTGAATCTTGCCGAAAGCAAGAATTCTTAATTTCTCCTTTTTACTTCGATTGATTTTTTAATTAAAAGACAGTTATAATGAATAGAGGTGTGTTTTTATTCAAAAGTTTAAACTAAACGAGTGACTTACTTCAATAACTATTACAACGCAAATGGCTCCCAGTTGGGTTATTTTACGCGATGCAATTCGCATTTTCATCGGCTTCGGTTTTTGTACATTAGGGTAGACAATGGCTTAGCCTATCTCGATCAAGGTCCACCTAAAGTTCTATATTAATCCGAGCAACTCGTGCCTAATTAAGGGCTCTTCTCATTACGTTTGTTATGTCTGGTCGCTCTCTCGAGAGTAATAAAGAGCTTATTCTTTAGAACATTACTGGTAATTAGAGCACGTGGAATTTAGGCGTACATAAAGTTAGCTTGTTTCAATTAGAATTACTTCCTCTATGTGCAGGGATGGTGCTTAACACAATTGGAGAACTCAATTGGACGAATTTTTATTTTTTATTTTTGTAATCGATAACAAAAGTAATTGGTTAATGCTGATTTTTTTTAAAAAAAAAGTAAATGGATGATTTTGACGAGTCCAACTCTCTGCAATGATTGGAGAGAACAATCTCTCCAATTTCAGCCCTGAATTTTTTTTTTTTACAATCCCCCTTTAATGATCGTGACTGTTTATTTTGTTTAACTCGTTGAAAACATAGAGTACAACAAAAATCAAGTTTATTGGACATTATTTGATATGATTTTGAAACACATTTGGAACACATTTATCTTGCAAAAGTAATATTACAACATTGGAACTGTAGCGGCCGGGTCCATAAGGGCCAGACGAGGCTAGCCCTGAACAATAGAGGACAAAAGGACCACATCCTCAAAACCTATTAAATCGAATGCAGATCGATCAATCTCTCCCTCGCCGAACGTATGGTGCTCTCGGCTTGCGGCGAGGTGGCCCATATATGGACGGATATAGATTTGAATGAGTCCCCCAGAGGGTGGCATCATTACCTGAGCGCGGCTCTCGGCGTAGCTCTCGGGGCAACTCCCGTAGATCACACAGCGGGACACATGCTCGGCACAGTGGTTGCCGAGCGCCCTAACCATCGACAGCCTACTCGGTTGACTATTGTTTGTTGGGGGCTTAAGCACCGCCTCTACCCCTCGGCAGTGTGTCCAGGCACGCTAGACAGGTCATGATGGATCATTAAATGCGGCAGTCACCTACCCTACCATTGCCGCCTGCAGAGTCACGTAGGAGATGGGGAATGTCTCGAGGTGAGTTGACCCTTCAGACCCATGTGACATGATGTCAGCTGAAGCGCGGCGTCTGCAGCAGAGATTGAGGTCACATCAGCCGTCACCCTGTGTACGGATGACAGGCGCGTGAGGGCCACCGAGCGCGTGCAGGTCACGCCCCTTCTGCCTATAAATACCCAACCTCAACTACCACTATGGGTATTCCTCTCTCCTCATTCAATACCCTCATAACTCCACTTCTCTCTTTAAGTTTCCGGCATACTTCTTCTTCTCAGGTGACTGACTTTACCATCGGAGTGCCTTCCCGGACCACCACCGTAGCCCCAATAGTTTGCTAGCAAAAGGAAATCGTACCTGAGACATTATGTGGGAGCAGTATCACCTTGCGAACCCCTCGAGGTTCAATAACCAGCTAAGTTACTAACATCTTAAGTTACTAATATCTTGCCGCTTAACAAGAAAATAAAATAAAATTAGTGCAATCATTTGCTGATCATTTTGGAGACAATTCTTTTCTCGATAAGTATTTATTGATGGATTCCAATATTCTCAGGACAGTCAAATTTCAGATTTGCTTGTTAAGCATGGAATTAGAAAATGCCCGCTTAACTTTCCGTCTTAAACCGTAGGTTGAAGTGACTCACTAGTTTATAATTTCGATCCTTATTTTCGATACCATCACATTAATAAAGCCACAATTCTTCTTATCTAAAAAAAATGAGAGTATATATAGAAAAAAATTGCAAAATGACCCCTTTGGTGCAGCTTGACAAGTGGGCATAGAGTTGGGAAGAAATTGAAGTTGGCATGGAGAGATTATCCAATGCTCCCACGTGGTGCCCCGGTCCCGATTTATTTATTTTTTTTCTGGTGCCCATTCGTGTGAGACCTAAACATTTTTTGTGAGGTCAAAATTAAATGGGTGTTTGAAAAGAGGATTAGGGTATCACTTAGCGGTGCCCTAAAGGTATTGAATAATTTTTCGTTGGCGCGGGGTAAAGTTAAGTGGAGGTAGCACCTAGAAAAGCCCAAATGGGAACCGATTCAGCTTTCAATAATCTCGACACTTTGGTCATATCGTTCCCCCGCTAGAGTAAGTATGACCCCGACACGATTTAGAGAAGGCAGCGAGTGCATAAAACCAACTAAGGATTGTCCCATCATTTTCGTCGTCACAAATGACAATGATTGGCCTTGCAAGGACCTTTATTAGGAAATCCATGGCCATGAGGGGTTCATAGGGACAAAAACAAAAAAAGATATGGGGTCGATCAAATCACTTATGATTTTTTGACAAAACCATGGTGATTTTTAGAGATTTATAATACTTGGGCCTTTGGCGACCGGCTAAGCTCTAATCCTCTTTTTGTCAAGTCTAGGGTCCTTTGATTCCCGCTGAGAATGAGCACACACTCTATTTAGCTACGCTTGTTAAAATTTCATTGAGAAAATCTCCTTAGCTTATTTTTAAACGAGCCCTTGTGAGTGAGTAGTAGGATATTTCTTTTTGAGATGCGCGAAATTTGAGGCAAACACCGTAAGTTATTTTAGAGAAGAAAAAAAAATGTATTTACACATTTGAAAGAATTGATCTGATCGGAGACATTGATGCAACGTATGTAGAGTCAGAGCAACGATATGGTCGGGATCATATATATATTGGTTACACTGAAACGATTGGTGTTTCAGGTCTTTTACTGGGAAATTTCTGAACAGCATTATTGGAGACAGTAAAGGCGAAAAAAAATGTGACATAATGTGAGGGGTTGGGTGCCCTACCAGAGATTTGGTGTAGGACATGGAATATCCTAAATTGTGGTATACAGTGTAAGTGTGTAAGTTCTCCATACAGTGGAACGCAGGAATTATTAAGAGGTAGGGCAGCAAGTGTCCCCCCTCAGAGGGTGGAATTTGCTGAGGGAGAGTTCCCAAAGGATAGGGGCAAAATAAAGCCCTAAGTTGGTTAGTTATTGGGTTTGTTATCTACACAATTAGGCATATTGTTCCATTGTTGAAATTAGGAGACAAAAAAGTAATTTTTTATAAATCTCTTAGTTATGGCATGAATGACTTGCCTTTGACTGAATTGGGGAGGGGATTAGTCGAGTTGCGCGTAAGCTGACCCGAACATCCCGACCGTTGAAAAAGAAGAAGGCAAATGCTAAAAAAAAAAGCCTAGTGGGTTTATGTGAAATGTTTAAAAAGTTTGTTGCAATGTGCAAAAATTTATTAAAATATGTGTAAATGTATTGAAAATTATAAAATGTACACTTATATATATAGTCCGGATCTAGTCCAGGATCCCTAGGTCCGGGACTCATAATTCCGGATCAAATTTTAATGATCCGAACCGTCTAATGTGTTTAAAACGTGTTTTCAAGGCTCCCCGCGAGAAATTATCCAAAAAAATACCGGGACGGGCTTGATCTAAGCAGTTTTTATAAAACTATTTTTATGAAAAACTGCTTAGATCAAGCCCGTCCCGGTATTTGTTTTGGACGATTTCTCGCGTGGACCCTTGAAAACACGTTTTAAACACATTGGACGGTTTGGATCATGCAAAAACATGTTTTAAAACCTTCAAAACATCAAAAAACATCCAATCTTGGATCCCGGATCGGATAATTGGCGTATACATACACTAAACTTCCTATCAAACCCTTAAAAACCCTTAAAATCGGGACTTCGAATTTCGACGATCCGAACCCCAACCCTCATAGATCCCGATCGAATTTGACGAGCAATTTTCCGATACCGTTCGTTTTTATTGTGTTTAAAATGTTTTTTTAAGGGTACCCTTAAAAGCACATTTTAAACAAAAAAATCGGATCGTCAAATTGATCCAAAAGGGGAGAGTCCGGATTTTAGGCTCCCAATTTTTCATAAACCGGGGTCCGTATATGTTCGTTTTTTTAAAAACGGTTTAGGAAGACAAAAAAAGCTTCCCATAGTAGTGATCTTTTACTACTTTTTTTACGTTTGATTCCACTAGATGATCATACGGTAATTATTCAATTTTTTTTAAAAGACCTTTAAAAACATTTTAAACATTGACGGCTCGGATTCGTGAAGGATGATCTATGAGGTGTGGATTTTTTTAAAAATCGGGATCCTTGAAAAGTGGAGGTATATTTATTTTAGGCCCACATTGTTTTTTTTTTCGTTAAAAAATCCATTGAATTGTCCGGATTTTAAAAAATTTTTAAAAATGAAAAAAATATATTTATTGTAAGCGCGGTAAACTTACAATAGGAAGACAATACGAAGACAAAAAAAAAAGCTGTACAAAGTAGTGATCTTTTACTACTTTCTAAGAGTTGCGTACGTTAGATTCCACTAGATGATCATACGGTAAATATTCACTGCAGGACACCTGGTGATAACGCCCCACACCAAATTACCAATTGCTCCACCATGGAAAGTAATTACAAATAGGTCCGGTTGAGTGGACTGAAATTTTCAGGACGGATGAAAATTTGATGCCATACATGTTACATGCGAAACAGTATGAAACACAAGTGTGATTCCTTATAATATATTGAATAAAAAATTACATTATCAAATTTAAGTGAGAATCTAATGAGCATTTTCTTGAAAATCCTAGATTATTGGTCAATTCATTAAAAAATAATAGTCTTGTAATAATGAATTTCTACAGCTTACGTAATTTCCTATATAAGATTATTGAATTAAACAATATTACTATGAGTTTAATTGCGGGTAATGAACTTATCATTCGTACATTTATCGATTTCTCATGTGAAGTTGGAGTTGTGCATACTCTCTCTCTCTCTCTCTCTCTCTCTCTCTCTCTCTCTCTCTCTCTCACGCCAAAATCAACGTAAATAATAACAAATTAAACTTACATATTATATTTCACTATTAATTAGCGAGTAGGCGAGAGCTAGTAAGCCAGTAGGGGGTGTTTGAGAGCCCCTTTTCAACTTCTCATTTTCACATTTTTGAGTTTTGGATGTTTGGGAGCCACCTTAGGGCCAGTGTGGGCACAGGCCCACACTGGATTTTGAGGTTTTTTTTTTTTCGTAGAAAAATATATTTAAGTTTCAATTTGTACATCACTTTTATGCACGAAAAATTATTGAGTACTCTTAGGGCACCACCGCATGGTGTTATAAGGCCATTCTCTTACAAATATTTATGTGAGACTCAAGACTAATAGTATGTGATGATGGAGCCGGATAAAAAAAATGATGTAGAAGGATGTTAGGACACCAAGTGTTGATGCCTCAGAATCACTAAATAACTAATTACTCACAAACCTGCTTTAATTCACTCAATTTTTGCCTCAAAACTATTTCGTGTTTACGGAATTATATTAACTATCATAAAATACAAGTCTCTTGAAAAAAAGTCGAATTAAAATCAAGGCATGCATGTTAAATTCTTACAAAATACTACTAGATCTTTCTTACACAATAAAATTGTGCCAACACTGATAAGATTTTCTGGCTACGCCACTGTCATGGAATATCTAAAAAGTTATTGGATAAGAGCGACGAGATTAAATATTGTCTAAAGTGTATCACTTATATCATGCATGCATGAAAGTTTTAAGTTATGACTTCAAAAAACACGCACGCATGCATTCGTACAAGTCAATTTTTTCTTTAAAATTTTCCACAAAAAAGACACTTTTAAGTAGTCGTTCGTCCGTAGAGTTCATCAAGCATACTCCATAATTACTTTTATCTTCTTCTTTTAGAACACACTTTATAAAGATCAAATATATGAATACACCAATTGCTTCTTTGTGTCAAAAACATCCAAAAAACAGAAACAAGAAAACAACATAAAAAAGTGTCCTCTTCCTTTCTTTTTTGCACGCACTCAGCCAATCAACCTGATAAATCGACAAAAAATGTCTCCATTTCATTGCAAAACTCAAGCAAGCAAAGAATAGCTGTATCCCATAGATAGGTGTCAAGATAGAACTTCAATCTTCATGTTGAGAGTACCTACTTGCATTTCTATTTTATTGATAAAGTGTTGTTACTATTATTGGAACCGATGAGTGCGGAGGGAAAAGGGTCACACGACCCAGCCCCCGCACAATTTTTCTTTTTGATAATTTATCGTAACAAATAAAATAAATCCATAATGAGAACATATTACCATAATTTCGGATGGTTCGATCTGTCTGCACGTACCATGTTGATTTAAGCTCCCATTATGATAACGTTGCATTATGATATCACACGTCATTGATATATGCAATTAATGGTTTTTTTTTTCTGTAATTTTTCAATTTGCCAAAATATCCTCTAACTATTGGAAGCACTACAGTTATTAATTTCTCAATATTGATGAGGAAATTTATTTTCGTCTAAAGTACAAATCTTAACTCCGCCACGGACCTAGTGAAAAATCCTGTTTCTCCAAAAGGTCTGGTCAAAGATTATTTCGATGGACCACACGACATGAATCCATTTGGCTTTTCCTTGTCCCTTTTTTATTTTTTTATTTTTTTTGATCAATTATCAGAAACTTTTTAACCTTTTTCTTTACAGCTTTCTCCTGGACAAATGTCACAAATCAGATACAAAAACTACGCTAAACAAAACGTAAAAAATTGGAAATGCAATAACTTTTCGATTGAAAGCTTAGTCTCGAATGACAAACGACTCAATCAATGTATGTTATTTTCACAAAAAAGAGAGGAGAAAAGAACATTGATCACGCAAGAAAATAGAAGCCGTGAATATTAGATCGATCAATAATGTGACGATAAGTTTGACTACTTTCAAAAAGTTCAAAGGTAATTTCTCTGTAGAATGCCAATCACTGTATGAACCAAAGGCATGAAATTATGTAATATATATATAAAGCCAATCATTTTTTTCCTTTTCGATTACTAGCTTAACGGACGAATGGCCTTTTCATCATGTAGAATCAGCAAAAGACAGATCAGCTTTTCTAAAGTTTGACCAAAATAGTTTGTTTTTTCTTTTAAAGGCTTGTTGTCTTTGTCTGTGTTTTTGTTTAGTGTATATAGGATAGGTTCTTAGTCGATCAAATGGTCAAACAAGAAATAAGAGAGAGTGTAAAGGGGCACTACTACAAAAAGGTATAAAGATCACGCCTCAAAAATAAGAAAGATCTTAGTTTTTGTAAAAACGTGATAAAAAAGTAAGAGTTGTTTTTTTTTATCACAGTGAAGTACATAAATAAGATGAACGACAGTTTTAATCTCGGTCATCTATAAAACGTGATTGAAAATAGAAATAAAATTAAGCTTTAATCTCAGTCATTTAAAAAGTGTGATTGTAAGTAAAAGTTTTAATCTCAGTCATAAATAAACTTTTTATCATGTTTCTACAAAAACTGAGATTTTTCTTATTTTTTTCTGTCTTATTAAAAGAAAGCTCAAAATGTGATGGATATTGGAGAACGGTTGGGAGTAAAATTTTATGGGGAGAAGAGGATCATAACTATGTTGAGAAAGAGAATAGGGATTTAGATGTTTTGATGGAAAGTAATTTTGCTGAATTGGAAGATGGGACATCCCTTTTAAACAAAACAAAAAAATTGTTGTTGGAAACTTGTAGAATATGTGTTTAACCAAAAAAATTATCGTTGTAACCAAAAGTTAAACTTTCTCAAGCCAGCTTGGAAACTATAAGAGTACATAAAGCCTAGAAAATCATAGTCAATGTTTAAGAAACTAATATGGGCAAGTGAAAACCCAAGAAAAACTAGTGTGTATATATATACAATTCGGATCCAGTCCGGCCCGCTTGATTTTGTTAAAATCGAACTTTTCGTTTAGGCCGTTGGATCTCATCCAACGGCTGGTAAAAGAAGGGGTCACACGCGTCTTAAAAAAGGGGTCAGGGGGTCAGGTCAACGCGGGTCAAAACACCATTTTCCCCTTAATTTCTTCTCTCATTTCACACGTTCGAAATCGAGAGAGAGAGAGAGAGTGGCGATTTGGCGAAGAAGACCAGATCGAACAGTGAATCGGAGTTAGGGTTTTCATTGAAGCAAATCGAAGCAATCGGTTGAAGAAGAAGCTATACTACTGTTCAAATCAACCATCTAATTAACACGGTTCTCGGAGTTAGGGTTTTTCTCCAAACACTCGACCACGACCAGATCCAGTCTACACAATAAGGTTTCTCTCTCTCTCTCTCTCTCTCTCTCTCTCTCTCTCTCTCTCTCTCTCTCTCGAGTATAGTTCCTGCATATTCTCTTGATTTTGTTCAGATTTGTTTAAAATCTAGGGTTTTTGTTGCTAAAAAATGTGTGTTTTATTCTATTTGTAATATTGTGTGTAATGTACCTATAAGAGCTCTACCAAAGCCAAATCCATACTCCACTTTTGCGTGTAATGTATTTCTTAATTTTTTTCTTTCTGTGATTTTCCAAATTAAGCCTTCCGGTAGTGCACAATTTCATTATGAATCGATAAGTACTGTACAAGGGATGTTCTACAGTATTTTTTTTCGTGGTGGATTAATTTTTTGCAATGAATGGAGTATTTGTTTTTGTTTCTCTTGGCATTTGGGAGGTGGGAGTGGGAAAGGGAATTTTAGAACCTGAACTCGTAAAACTTTTATTTCATGGTCAAATTCGCACAAGATTTATGGGTCATGATTTTCATTTTGGAGAAAATCATGATGTGTACAGAATGCAAAATTGATGATCAATGAGTAAGTGAGGTTATAAGGCAAGGATTAAAAAAATATGGAATGTCAATCCAATGCAATTGTGTTTGATCAGTTTATTCATTAGGGTTTTTTGGAACTTGAATGCTTTCAAGGCCTAAATAATCCTGAAGTCAAATAATAACAATACTTATATTTTGAGGTATTTTTTCATCAGATCCTTATGCTTGTAGCTTTCTCATTAGTTGATGTTCATTTGTAGGAACCAAATGTTGATGTAAGTGGAAACTGCTGTTGTTAATCTGCAATACCCAGAGTCAAGGTAACTTTGTAGTTGCATTTAAGAATGCAAGGTGTAGAAGGTGTAGAAGATATAGAAGTAGTAGCTTCTGCTAGTAATTCCCAACATGTTTACACTCCTCAAGTAAAAAACGAGTTGATACCAAAAATTGGGCAACATTTTCACAACTTAGATGAGGTTCACTCGTTTTACAATAATTATGGTAGAGAAGGTGGATTTGGTACGCGATTGAATTCTAGTAAGAATAGTAAGGATGGTGAAATCATTAGAAAGGAGTATGTTTGTTATAAAGAAGGGGTGAGAAGACTTAAGATAAACAAAATTGCACACAATCTACGGAAACGGGGGCTAATTAACTAGAGAGGGTTGCGGTGCGAGACTTGTAGTTGTGAAAGACCGGTCAGATGCGGGGGGTTTCTTGTTAGGCAAATTGTCGAGGGTCATAACCACCCTCTTACGACCCCAAGGAAGGTGCATTTGTTGCACTCGCATCATGCAGTCACAGTTGCGAAAAGAAATTTAACTCAACAACTATCAAATGCTAATGTGCCAAGGCAACAAATGAGTATTTTAGAGATGGATGCTGGAGGTCTTGAAAATGTAGGATGTACACTACGAGATCTTTATAATGCTGAAAGGGATAGGAGGAAAGCGTTAAAGGGACATGACGCTACTTTGTTGTTTGAGCATTTTAAGGATGAACAAAAAAAGAATCCTGATTTTACCTTTACATTTGAGCAAGATGAGGGTGTCATGGTTCATTATTTTTGGGCGGATGCCACTTGTAGAAAGGCGTACACATATTTTGGGGATGTGGTGGTGTCTGATACAACATACAACACAAACCGTTATAAATTGATCTTCGCACCTATGGTAGGGGTTAATCACCACGTGCAGACTACTCTTTTAGGGTGTGCATTCTTAAGTGGTGAAAAGATTGATGCTTTCGACTGGTTTTTCAAGCAATGGTTGAAAGCGATGCCCGATGGTCCGCCCAAAATGATCATAAGTGATCAAGATCCGGCCATTGGAAACGCAATTCGTAGGGTTCTTCCAAATACTTTTCATAGGTATTGCATTTGGCATATTTTGACCAAATTTTCTGAAAAAATCAGTGCAATTTCCTACAAAGAACATTATGAGGAGTTTAGTAAATGTATATGTAAATTCGAGAGCCCGAAGGAGTTTGAAGGAAGATGGGCAGAGGTTGTAGCGAAAGTAGACAACAATGAGTGGTTAAATTCCATGTACCAAATCCGTGAGAGATGGGTTCCTGCATATTCTCAACACATTTTTTCTGCCCATATGACTAGTAGTCAAAGAGTTGAAGGTGCTCATGCCTTCTTCAAGAAGTACGTGTCTCATCAAAATTCAATGTTGGATTTTGTGACACGGTTTAATAGGGGACTTTCCAAAATGTGGCATAATGAACTTGATGCGGATCATAAAGATGCTAATGAAAAACCACAAACCGTAACTGGGCGCGTAATGGAATCGCAAATGAGTGAATTGTACACACGTACTATTTTTTACAAGTTTCAAGAGCAACTTGTTGATAGTGGGAAGTATGTGGTCAAGAGCACATTTAAAGATGACCACCATTGTTTGTACAATGTTCGAAGGGTAACGGAGACTGATTCAAAGGATCGTGAGCTTACATTAGAGAAATCATCAAACTTTGTTAAATACAGTTGCAAGATGTTTGAAAGTGACGGAATTCCATATAGGCATATGTTGGCGTACTTCTCAAAAAAGCAGATTATGGAATTACCTGAGCAATACATCTTGCGGAGGTGGACTAAAGTTGCAAAAGCTAGCAGAGTTATGGATGAATTGGGTGGGACGGTGAATGAAATATGTGACACGTCTTTGATAGTGAGGCGCAATAGTCTCTTCCAACTTGCGTCTAATGTTATTGATGAAGCTGTATTAAGTGAAGATGATACAGAAGAGTTGAAACAAATATTGTTAGAAGCTCAAAGGAGATTTTCCGCCAAGAAGCGTGGAAAGGAAGCTGTGGGAGAAAACCGTGGAACGGAAGATGTGGGAGGGAAGCGTGGAATGGAAGTTGTGCAAAGGAAGCGTGGAATCGAAAATGTGGAAAGGAGTCATGCAAGCATTGAAGATGTGGAAGGGCAGCTTGGAACCGTCAACATGCCTTTTTCTCTTAAGAGCCAACATAGTCTCAAAGAACCATTTCCAGTTAGGACAAAGGGTTCTGGTAAATGGCTTAAGGGAGGAAAAGAGAAGGCTGTGAAGGAGAAGAAGAAGGGTAAGCGGTGTAATTGTTGTGGGTTAATGAACCAGACGCATGACAAAAGAAATTGTCCAAAACTTCTTGGAATGTACGTGTATGCTTCTAAATATGTTCATTTAATTGTTCAAAACTTAAATGTTACTTGTTCTACAAATGTTAATTGGGGTATTTTTTTCCTTAGCAAATCGTAAAGTGTTAGATTGAATGATGAGGAAGAGTTGAATGATGAGGACGATGACGAGAAGGAGGAGGACATTGACTTGGAATCTGTAAATATTTGTAAGTATTTGTAAATATTTGTTTGTTTTTTGTTATTGTCAATTTGTTAGATCTTGTATTCTTTTCATCAATGTAAATGACTGCTTCTTTGTGTTTCAGGATGGTTTACGTCACTGGAATTACTCTCTGGAAATGGTCAATCTGTTACAAATTTACTGTCTGGAATTACTCTCTGGATTAACCTTTGTGGTTTCTGTTTGAGTTTGTGTTTGGAGTAAAGACTGTAGTTTATTAAGTTTCTGTTTTTGTTTCTGGAAATGTACAACAGTGACCTGAGATTGTAGTTTCTATTTCTAGATTGAGATTGTAGTTCTCTTCCTGGACTGAGTTTCCAGTTTGTGGACTGAGTTTCTGTTTCTAGACTGAGATTGTATTTCTGCTTCTGTTTCAGTTTGTAATTCTGGACTAAGTTTGTATTTCTGGTTCTTTGCTCATCTGAACAGGTGCAAATTTCACAACAGTAACCTGATCCTTTCCTTTTAGTTTATATTCAGTTTATTAGAGCTTCTTATGGTCATGTTGGCTGTTGTGCTGCTTTGGTAGTTTTTGCCTATGGAAATTGTATGTTCTGTGCAGATAGATTATGTTTAGTGCTTTTTTAATTACCACTACTACGTCGCTATGTTATTCTTTCAACCAACCAATATCGTTGTGCGGAAACACATGTTACATGGACTCAGATATAGGTATCAGATACGGGTGTGTGTCCAAGTGTCGTACTTACCTATTCTCAATCGTACTTTCTGCGCTAGTACCCTGCACAAAATCATATAATCTTGTGCAAAGTTGTTAAACTTTCTTGTGTTATTAGGTGTCCTTTCTTTTTATACAAAATATGAGTTTCATACATAGTTTTGCAGTAATTTTGAGTATTGAATACTCTCCAGCTGAGCTTTAACTAAAAATATCTAGACAGAAATTTGAGGGGCTAAAGCTTAAAAAACTATTTCGACTAAGTGAAAAAAAGAAGCAACGACTAGAGTGGGAGAGTGAAGAATCAACCAATTCTACTATCAGAATGCCAAGAGGTTCATCAAAAACTAAGGTAACAGTTCATCAGTCTACAATGCCCTCAGCAAAAACAATACCAAGTACCAATAACAGATTCACAAAACTTGAAATAATAGAACCTACACCAGTTCATAATACCTCTACCTATGAATGTTTGACAAAATAAGGCAAACAACAGTTTTCATTTCATTTTCCTACAAGGGTAACCATTGTCACGAACATAGAAAAAACAGACACAATGAGGCTAACAAACACAACTATTTTCATCCATTTTTTATCTGCATTTATTCCAGCCATCACCACCCTTGATCTTGCCATTTCATATTCATTTTCAGCAGTTTCTTCAAACATGTGTTCATTCATAGGTTGTCCAACCCTTCCAGCAGGAGTGACCGGTTCCCCGCTTGGTTGCCATGTTACTGAAACAGGGTTGCACCATGCCCAATCACCACATGGGGGTTTTTGCTCGCACGCGTAATACGACATCCCTTTCGTAGGTTTGTCGGAATCCACAATCATCTCCACAATCATCAATGCCATCTTTCTCCTACATCGACAATAGCTTGGCACAAACCTCAAATCAAGTGTTTGCTTTTGAGTAGTGTTGGTTGAAGAAGACATACCCTATTTTCATTAAACATATAAAAGAGGTGATATAAAAGAAAATGGATACTATCACTAACCTTGAACAGGGTCTGAAATTAAAACATTAACGTAATGGATAACAAGAGCACAATAGCTCCTCCCATGTGAGGTGGGAGTGGACCAAAAAATGGTGTTTGTATTCTAAACTCCTGAGTCCTGATCCAACCGAATGTCCAGTATGCTCTAATTTGATCAAAAAAATGTTTATGCCAAGATAAAGGCATACAATATTGCAAGCAAAAATTCTGCAGCTAGCCACAACACAAAATTTTGCATTAGCAAGAAAATGAATTCAAACCGACAAAAAGAAACTCAAAAATAAAATACTTATGCGAGTCTTATCCAAAGGAACATACATACCACCTGCATTTAAGTAAAATAAAAAGTAAAAAATAATTACACATAGCTAAACAGATAAATCATACACACACACACCTAAATGAAATGAAAATACTTTTTCACTTTTTAGCAACAATCAGGTGAACTATTGTTTGTATTTTCCAGATACGATCAAACTGAATCATAAATTTTGGAATTTGAATTTTGAAAAAAATTGAAAATTGAAAATTGAAAAAAAAAAACCCAACTTTTGAAATCGAATTGAATTGTAACCGACCCTAACCCTAGTTTCATCTGTATCGAGAGAGAGAGAGAGAGAGAGAGAGAGAGAGAGAGAGAGAGAGAGAGAGAGATAAACCTTAAATTTGTTCGTTCGTCGTCGATTACTTCGTTCAAGAAGGCTCGTGGTCGAGCGTCGGTGATGGACAGTTTCGATCTGGTTTGATTTGTAGTCCTAGAGTTTTTTCTTTCTTCCTCAACAGTGTTAGAACGTTGATTTCAATAGTAGTATAACTTCTTCTTTCTTTGTTCAATCTGGTTCGATTTGTAGCCCTAGAGTTTCTTCGCCAAATCGCCACTCTCTCTCTCTCTTCGATTTTGAACGCTTGAAATGAGAGAAGAAAGGGGAAAGTGGTGTTTTGACCCGCGTTGACCTGACCCCCTGACCCCTTTTTTAAGACGCGTGTGACCCCATCTTTTACCAGCCGTTGGATCTCATCCAACGGCCTAAACGAAAAGTTCGGATTTTAACAAAATCAGGTCGGCTGGACTGGATCTGAATTATATATATATATATATATATATATATACACCGGTGATCCAGTCAAGGATCCCGGATTGAAGGTTTTTTGGTGTTTTGAAGGTTTTAAAAATTGTTTTTGCATAATCCGAACCGTCCAATGTGTTTAAAACATGTTTTTAATGGTCCCAGCAAGAAATCATAAAAAAAAATGAACGGGAATGGCTTGATCCGAGCAGTTTTTCACAAAAATTGTACATATATAGTTTTATGAAAAACTGCTTAGATCAAGCCCTTCCTGGTATTTTTTTTGGATGATTTCTCGCGGGACCCTTGAAAACACGTTTTAAACACATTTGACGGTTCGGATCATGAAAATTTGGTCCGAACTATGAGTCCGGACTTAGGGATCCGGACTAGATCGGGACTCTATATATATATATATATATATATATATATATATATATATATATATATATATATATATATATATACACTAAACGAAAAGTTCGGATTTTAACAAAATCGGTCGGTGATCTGGATTCGAATTATATATATATATATATATATATATATATACACTCTTATCTAGTCCGGGAGTCCCGGATCCGGGACTCCACCTTCCCGATATTTTTGACGATAAAGGCCGTCCAATGTGTTCAAAAGGTGTTTTCCAAGGCCCATTATGGGAAATCTTCAAAAAAATACGGGAAGGGCTTGATCCAAGCGGTTTTCGCAAAATCGTAAATATGCGGATTTTAACAAAAAAACCGCTTGGATCAAGCCCTTCCGGTTTTTTTTTGAAGATTTTCGTGGGCCTTGGAAAACACCTTTGAACACATTGATATATATATTTCCCAAAACAATTGGGAAAAGCATAGTTCGGGATATAATGAATGTGTATATATATATATATATATATATATATATATTAAATAGTTCAACAATATAATGAAATGCGTAATTGGTACTGGATAGGTGTTGGTTGTCTTGTGCAAGAGGTTAAAGGATCAAATTTGGATGGAAGCAAGGTTTGCAAGGTAAGGCAATTTTTGGACGCGAGGAAATTTTTTTCATCACGGTTTTTTTCATTTTTTAATCATGGTTTTACTAAAAACTGAAATATTTTCAATGTAAACAATCACAGTTTTTAAACAAAATTGAGATGTTATATTGTCAAAGATTACAGTTTTTTTTGTTTTAATCACAGCTTTTCATGAGTTTTTATCACGGTCTAGAACCGTGATTGAAAGATGGGGACTTTTAATCACACTAGGTTAGATCACGGTTTTTCGACTGAGATTAAAAGTAAAAGATCACACCAAAAGACCGTGATCTTTATGCCTTTTCTAGTAGTGGGGTGAAGGATTAGGCCAAATACACAAAGAGAGAAGGCAGCAGTACTCAGTCCAATCCCACTTAGATCATCATCATCCTCATGTCACAGCTACAGAAGAAAGATGGGCTCGCGAGCACACATTGTTCTTGGTTCCAGAGCTCTGAATCACTTTCTCTCTCTAGGGTTTCCGTGCCTTGTGGATGAATCAATCTATATCAGAATTTGTGAAGGAATGCCTCATATTTATAGGGATCTGCACCTAATCATTGGGCTGCAGATATTGCCCTTATAATATGATGACACGTGGTCTCTCCGTATACCTGGGCAACGTGGGTGACGTCACTGACCGTTAGGAAGATTCCTTTGGCTTATCCAGTGCATGTCATTCCATCGCGACGATCCCTAATTCTTTAAAGCTACCCAACCGCTTGTGTCTCCCCTATTCCCGCTGCGCTAGGCATGGCTGCGAGCCCTTTTGCTCGTGCCAACACCTCGCTCGAGACTCGCAATGACTTCCATGCCCCTGCCTTAAGTATTGACATCTTCCCGTAGCGCCAATCCCTTTTCCTGAGGGCGTCGCGACGAGTGAATCCTCATAAAATGGGTTTCCCTTGTTCAGGGTATTCCTTACTTAGGGTATTCATGATTCTGTTGTGTCCTTCCGCGGGGGGTATCCCCTTCGCAGTGGGGTTTCACTCCAGCTATTGACTTTAGTCAATGTTTGACGTGTCCGTTATTATAGGTTAGTCAACTGTCCATTCATCAAACGCACTGACCTTTCCTACAGTGTACAACCAAGAGACCAACTTTATCCTAATCTAAACGGGTAGGGAATGAGACGCTACGGTCACAGTGAAACTCATTTCCAGAACTGTAAATCGAGCACAAGTGACTAGTAAGGAAAAGAAATGCAATATATTAGGAATGTATGGAATTCTAATAAAGATTTATGACGATGTAAATGTAAAGAACATAAAGAAACAATAGGTCACACAAGAAATCTAAGATTCATTTCGGGGAGAACATTCTTTACACCGACGGTGTAAACCAAAGTTTCCTCCAAATCTATTACACTGTGCCATGTGTCCAAATAGTGGTCCCAAAAAGGTAGAATATGGACACATGGCACAATGCAATCGATTTAATTTGGAGGACACTTTGGTTTACACCGCTGGTATAAAAATGTTTTCTCTTCGAAATATAAAATTTAGGAACATATGATAATAAGCACACTATGTGAATAATAATAAAAAGGAGACAACAAGACGCAACACATAAAGATTTTTCCATAGTTACATGATTGTGTAGTAAGCACACTATGTGAATAATAATAAAAAGGAGACAACAAGACGCAACACATAAAGATTTTTCCATAGTTACATGATTGTGTAGTTTAGTATATCCACGGCTCCTACCGGCATCTCAGGCCTTGTGCTAAAGTCCAAGGTGCGACCACTTTGCGCCTCTAAAACATAGTAGTACATTTTTTCGGGGGCCCTTCTATTTTAGTACCCACTACAAAATTCAAAATAAAAATTGTACCCAATGACATGCGTTCGATTATTATTTTAGATTGTTTAGTTGACGTGTACAAGTTCAGTTCTACAAGCTATAAATGTTTGAAGATATATTGTGTCAAGTTAAAAAATCTTTGAAACATATAGAGGCTTTCAATAAATATTAGTTGTGTGGACATAGTCAGCACTTTTGTTGCTAAAATTACCACAAAAAAAAAAATTTGATATTTAAGTGATACTTTTGACATCTTGTAATGTTTGGGCCATTTGTTTTTAATACTAGTTCTGTTTAATTGATGTTTTTAAAATCTTGTGTAGCTCGATCGGTCGTTATTTGGGATTTTTCCTTACTGATAAATATTTGTATGTGTTTTGGAAAAAGTAATTTATCTAAAATTCCCTGCCCTTTTATACGATCCAATATATTTTTTTGGTTTGTCTCTTAATAAATGTCTATTTGAAAAAGTTAGTAAATAAAGCTGGAACATTGTCCATAAGGTGCCTGTTTTCTACAGTTAATGAAATTATACAAATATATATTTTGGAAAGTTAGTGCGTAAAGTTGGTATATCCTCCATACTAAAGAATGACGTTATTGTGATCTTTAGAACCAAAGGGGAGGTCAATGTATTTGTTAGAAATCTTAGGGGAGATCAAATTGAGAAGTTAGTGGGTAAAGTTGGTATATCCTAGGGATGGAGGGTAAGAGGGGGGGCGAGCTGGCACATGCCCACCCCGGGTCAAAAAAAAATTATTTTTGTATTGCAAGAACAGTGTTATTTTCAAAATGCGTATATTATTTTTTTGTAAACATATAAAAATGTGTATCTTTTCAGGAACTAAAAATAATCTTAGAACACTTGTACCTTTTTTACTAATTACTCCTTGTCTCCCTCCACCGGTAAAGATAGTCGACAACCAAAAAACTTTCAATTTCGGATAAAAAAGTAAATCACTTCCGTTCATTGATTCGTACATTTCGTGACACAAAATTAAAGTACTAATTGAAATTTTTATCCGAAAATTGTACGTCGTTTTGTAATAAACTATCTTTGTGGGAGAGAGGGAGATTTTGGGTGCCACCATCAGGTTAAAATCCTGACTCCGTCCATGATACATCCTCCATGGTAAAGGAGGTTATTGTAATTTTTAGAACCAGAAGGGACATTAATGTATTTGCTAGAAATCTCAAGGGAGGTCAGCATAATTTAACCAAAATATTTATCTTTTGGAAAGTTCATCAAAAGTGAACCATAACATTAACCCCTGGTACTATTCACTATTAGGAGTTCAACTCTTTATCAAAAGTTAACCTCTATTCACTATTCAGGAGTTCAACTCCTAGCCAACACGTGCATGGTAAATATTATTGAGTTGTTTGGGGGCATGTTTGATCGATTGTGGGATTATATCTTTCATTCATGGTACAAGGAGCAGCATGCATGTAGGGTTGCATGTTCCTCAGGATTAGGTAATTCAACGTTTATTACGTGAGATTAAAGTAAGGATTAGACCAGACGAAGATTATTTGGCCACTAGGATATCCAATATGTACCATTCTGGGGTTATTAGCGAATCTTGATCTTTTGGATTATTTTCTCCTTCATTCAACGATCAAAACGATTCTCCATATCCCATCATTTATTCGGCCTAAATCAAACACAAGACAAATAGTCTTATAGTACATACAATCTCATCTAATATTATAAGGACCCACATGTTCTCTTTACCCCATCCATCATTCATCCTTTCTTAAATTCCTAAAAAGATAATTCAACACTCAAACGTTTTTTTTTTTTTTGGAGTACTGTTTCCCATTGTTCATAATGCATCACATGTCCATGAAAACACTAACACAAAAGCTGCAGTATTTATCATTCAGTCATTCACAATGAATATTGAGCACATTGCCCCCAGTGCATTGACTATACTTTCCGTGTGGCTGTCTGTTTTACCTTTTTTTTATCCTAACAGAGCATCTCCAACACTCCAAACCCATGCTCTTTCCTTCAAAATGAAGAATGGAAGTGACATATCAAAGGGAATATTTTGTAATTTATGTCCTCTTTTGCTCAAAAAATTTTACTTTTTGGAGGGATGCATCCTCTTTTTTGGATCTTCAAATTTGAAGAACCAAAATAAATTTGAAGAATGAAAAAAAGTATAACTTTTTAAGGAAACGAGGGCATAACTTACAAAATCTCTTTTTGATATGTCACTTCCGTTTTTCATTTTGAAGGAAAGAGCATAGGTTGGAGATGCTCTCATAACCATGCATGTCTTTTTTCTTTTTCTTTTTGTGTTGGTAAACTAGGATTTCATATAAACTACAAAATGGAGCAGAGTTAATCATCATGAAGTTGCGACAACATCTAACTTGGAGCATAAAAAAAATACTTAAAACTACAATTACCTAAATTGAAAGCATCCTTAGCATTGTGGTTGCAAATTTGATTTAACACATTATCTAACTCTAAAGAATTAATTTCATAAACATTGAGAAATTTTAGTTCCCTACTACACAAATATTAGGATTGGTAATTATGAACCTTTTGCTTTAAATTTCACAAAATGATTTATATCACTGCTTAGTTCAATACTTGTGCGCAATTTTATTTGCGTTAGAAAAAAATTGATAATAAGAAAATCAAGCAAATCATATGTGTAAGCATAATCACCCACACACAATATAGGAATAAGAATAGTAAAGAAATTGACAACAAGATTTACGTGGTTCCCCAAAACCGGGTACTTCCACGGGAGAGAGAGCGAGTCTTTGTTATTTGATTAAGTCGTCTAGGGTTTTTACAATAGAGATTATTAATACACGTACTCTATTCCAACCCTAATTACACCGTACTATACCACGACAACCTAGCCCAAACAATTGAATCTACTTCGCTTGGTCGCTGCGCTTCCCTCTCTCCTCTCCATATGAGCCACAAGTTCTAACAATATACTTCCATGTCTGATTTGACAAATCAACCTAGTGAAAAATAATGGCGATATGTGACAACATATTCGTGTCATCTTTGTTTTCTCACTAATCACTTGATGTCTTCAAAGATTAGCACTTATGATCCCATTCAGATCATAGTTTATTTCAACCCTTTTAAACCATGCATGTTATTTACAATTAAAGCACATGCCTTCCAATTCATTACCCTTTCTAAATAAGTGGTCGGCACAAGTTGAAACACATCCCACTCATGTAATTATTCAATTAATAATGTTTGCAAAGTGCAACATTTTTAATTTCATGGACATTAAGGGAACCGTATGTATTCGTCTACCTCTCCCATTGGCTTAATCTAACCTAACCAAATTATATAGGTTCATTATATACTTTCATCAATTCTTTTGAAACCACCACAAATGCAAAAAATGAAACTTTTTTCCGCGTCACACTTTTAGCCTATATATCCACCGGCACCATAATCATGCGAGAATTTTTTTTTTTTTTTTTGTGTGTGTTTGTGGAAATCATGCGATAAACACGCTTACTCATTCTATTGACCCTCCTATTTTTAAAGTCATTAATTGGCAAGAAAACCTTTTAACTTTTTTTATTTTTATTTTTTGTCAAAAGGTGGAAAGAGTCTACGAGGACACTTTTAACTACATTTTTTGCTAATTGGTAGGATAATTTATTGAAAAGCACAACCCACGATATGAGAGAAATAATTTCCTAAGGATTGCGCTAAAAAGAAAAAGCTCAAAGCAAAACGATACAAACGTAAGGGTCTGTTTGATTATCAAGAGAATGCTAGAAAATGATGGAAAGAGAAAAAATATCAACTTGTGCGTTTGATTAGAAAGAGAGGATAATAGGAAATGCAAGAAAGTTAAAAATCATGTACAACTAATTAGGGTCCTTTTTTTTGGAGGACATAGTAAAGGGGTTTTTACTTCAAGAAGAACATCAACTTTTTCCTTAATTCCAAGAGGACAAATCACCTACACATTCCAAAAATGCCCCCACTAGCCATTGAAAGTGCCTAAATCCCCAAACCTAATGAAAGTGCCTAAACCTAAACCTTAGGGTACCCTATGAAAGTGCCTAAAACCCTAGGGTACCCTAAGAAAGTGCCTAAACCACTAAAACCCTATAATTGGAAAACGCACCCTAAACCTAAACCCTAGGGTACCCTATGAAAGTGCCTAAAACACTAGGATACCCTATGAAAGTGCCTAAAACACTAGGGTACCCTATGAAAGTGCCTAAACCACTAAAACCCTATAATTGGAAGGTGTACCCTAAGTGCCTAAACCTAAAATGCCTAAACTCACTATACCCTACCCCAAAAAGCCTAAACCCCCTAAAATTGAACCCTAAAATTGAATCCAATCCCAAAATTAAAAAGGCAATTAATTTTGTCCCACTCACATGAGAGAGAGAGTGACGGGCATGAAAGGCAACGTCGCTTTCAAGGGTTTGTCCAACTCACATGTCGCTTTCAGGGGAGCCTTCAACCTGTCGGGCACATTGGCCATTGGTTGGTCAGCAACAGTAAATGGAAATGGTGCAGTTTTCGCATTCACGTTAATTACCTTTTACTTTTAGGCGTCAACCGTACAACAACAAAAAGGGTGACGCGCGTGGAAATGATTCATTAAGGGTATTTTTGTCTAATGTTGTCCTTGAGTCCTCAAATATTTTCTATCAATGTATTGGAAGCATTTAAATAAGTTAAACTTGACTAAAGTACCGTGTATCGTGTCTAATGTTGTCTAATGTTTTCTTTCAAATATCGTGTCTAATGTTGTCTAATGTTGTCCTTGAGCCCTCAAATATTTTCTTTCAAAAAATGAGGTGGTTCCGTGTATCGTTTTTCGATTTTTTTCGCACCAAATTAAAGTACTCCTCGTGTACTTTAATTCGGTGTGAAAAAATCCAAAAATAATACACGGAAACACTTAGTTTTTTTATTTGAAATACCATGATTTTAGCACATGCTGAACTCATTTGCTTGATTTTAGCAACTGGGTTGCTAAAATCTTTTGGAAAACTATGCCTAAACACCATTTAAAGCCCCAAACTTGGCCTTTAAACCAATTTTCTGAACTAATTAATGCATATGAAGTTTTTTATTTATTTTCCCTTCCAAATAACACAAGGAAATTTTAATGTTCTCATGAAAGTAGTTACCTCAAGGAGTATCAAATTTATCCTCTCTTGTAATTGAGAAAACATTCTTTACACCGGCGCTACAAACTAAATTTTTCTCCAAATCGATTCATCCCCCATATTTTTATGGACTTATGTTTTGTCCATGTTACCTACCTTTTGGGACCACTATTTGGACACATGATGTATGCGTAATGTAATAGATTTGGAGGATTAATCTTCAAAAGTTTTCAAACATTCAAAAAATGATTTCCTCCTTGTAATTTGTTTAATTAAGAAATATTGCCCCACATTGCCTAAGAGTGGAATGAGTGATCACTTAATATATGTTGGAACCTCTCCACTCATTGCCAATTGGTTTTGAGTTGGATATAAAGTTTCCACATGGTATCAGAGCGGGGCCCATTTCAATATATCCACATTTAAAAAAAAATTGACAATCCACACCCCACGATGACTTGACAAAAAAAAAAAAAAAAAATGCTGCGATGATAGGACCCAGAAAAAAAGTGGCCACACACTTAGACCTCAAATACGGCTGCACGTGAGGGGGGATGTTAAGAAATATTGTCCCACATTGCTTAGGAGTGGAATAGGTGATCACTTAATATATGCTGGGACCTCTACACTCATTGCCAATTGGCTTTGAGTTGGACATAAAGTTTCCACATAATTTACTTAAGACTAAGAAAGTCGTTATGTTTCACATTTGTGAGGTCAATTAAGGTAAGTACGTTTATTTTCTTGTGGCTTTCATTGTAACCAAGTTCTATGATACAGTAGCTTTTCAAAAAAAAAAAAAAAACAAGCTCAATGATGAAAAAATTTAGAGGTAATTAAATATTCATCCGCTTTTTTGATACCACTTAGATTTTCATCCCCCATATTTTATGGACTTATGTTTTCATCCTCTCAGAGTGTAGATTACCTATCCTACCCTTTTAATAAGATATCCATATGTATGTGTCTATTGTCTTCCTAAATTAGTGAGATTGATTATATCTTCAAAAATTTCAAACATTCAAAACAACCAAATCCCATTGATTTGGTTTCCATTTTAAATGGATGAAATTTGAAACTAAAAGAAAAAAGAAAAAAAAAAGCATCATAATTCAAAAAGCCACAACAAACTCATCCCTCAATTTCGTACAGTCATGGTTAAAATAAAAATGGAAATGTTCAAACATAGTAAAATAAACGGAACATGATAACTCAAACTCAATAAATATGGTAAAATCAGGAATAATCATGGTAAAGAATGATATACGGGAGCTATTTTCTCGAAACACAATCTATGTGCACTCTATGAATAAAGCTAAATCAATGGTCATTAGAGACAAAACAAACTCACCCATATGGGTGGTGATGATTGGGGCTACTACAACGATTCCAATGATCGTTTACGAGGTGGTTTCAAAACATGGGGGAATAACTATCCGGATTTGACACGCTGCTTGTTCGAGAGGGCAGAGGAGGATGAGGATGAAGCTATCAGACCACGAAAAGACGGCGAAGCTGGCCGATTTTGTACGGCTGTTTGTTTCTCGGACTGGTGAAGTGCGCCGGTTTCAAGAAAACGAAAACTTCCGGCGAAGGTGGATGGATTTGGACCCCGATTTTGGGATGGACGATTGACGATGGCAGGACGTCGAGGCGTCAGGGATTGAGTTTGATCGGGATGGAGAGGATGGCGGAATGGAAGGAATGTCGATTTGGGAATACTGGTTAGTGAGATAGCGTCAATCAGCGTGATATGAGGGATTGGGTTCATCCCAAATCCCTTTAATTATGATGGAGGACCTCGCAATTTTTAAAATGGTTCACTTTCTACCACCTCCTATATGCAACTTTTAATTTAGTCCTCAACCCCTAATATGGTATTTATTATATATAGATATATAATGTAAAAGGGCAATTTAAGGTTTATTTGAATCTCGGGATGGAAACATAACTCCTAAAAAGGCTCAGGATGATTTTCAATTTCCATGTGGAAAAAAAAGATGATTATTTAAGTGTCCCCAAAAATTTAACATTTCCCAACAATCATAACAAAACAAATGCAATAAAATGAATTTTTTTTTTCCTCACTTCTTCATTGTTTCATCGTTTGAATCCAGCGACTACTTCTTCTCCTTTCTTATGCTTGTTCAGCTAGCTAATTCATTCCCATCGAGCTACTTCTTCTCCTTTCTTCTAATGCTTTTGATGAAACAACACAGGTTCTCGTGAAGTTCATCCTCCTCCTCTCTCTCTCTCTCTCTCTCAAAAATTGGTATGGGTTAGAGTTGTCCCCAATTTGGGCGAAGAAATGGGTAAGACCCAAAATGGGAAGAGATTTGGGACCTGCATTGGAGATTGGTTTTTGTCTTTTTGATGTTTTGACCCAAATGTTGGGTTTCGGTCTTAAAATGGGCGAGGATGGAGATGCTCCTAGCCCCCCTAATACGCTTACCCCGCACTAACAGGGACGTCTCGAGTACAGGGTAGATGTTGGCCCATAAAACCAATAGACTCTCCCTTTATCGATCCATCACTTGGCATGCCACTAAAAAATTATAGCAGGGAGGTTAAATAATAAGACCTCAAATGGTTTAAAACCCTGAAGTTCGTCACGGTAACATATAAATGTTCTACATATTTTGAAAAATAAAAAGATGAATTTATCATCATCAAGTGTAAAGAAAATTCAGAGCGCAAAAACAATATATATATGCTGTATTGATTTCTTGACACTTTGGCATAAAGGACCCTCAGAATTATTACCAGTCTATCTGAGAACTTTTCTGGCTAGTCCAAAAGTCAGCCCAAGCCCGGCCATCCAAGGGCCTTAAACCCGTACGCTGGGTGGGCTGCACTGGCTGTGATAGAAATTTTTGTTGGGCCTGACATGAACCGTGATGGAACAATTATCATTATTCAGAAAATAAATATTTATTACAATTAAGGTCAATCACTCCTTTTTTTTTTGGTTTAGGCACTTAGGGTATCAAGTTTAGGTTTTAGGGTGCACTTTCCTATTATAGAGTTTTAGTGATTTATGCACTTTCATAGAATATCCTAAGGTTACTCAAAAATTTAGGTTTAGGCACTTTCATAGGGTACCTTAGGATTTAGGTTTTAGGGTGCACTTTTCTATTACAGGGTTTTAGTGATTTAGGCACTTTCATAGGGTATCCTAGAGTTTAAGCACTTTCATAAAATACCCTAAGGTTTAGGTTTAGCCACTTTCATAGGGTTTGAGGTTTTAAAATTAAAAGTATAAGAGAGAGAGAGAGAGAGAGAGAGAGAGAGAGAGAGAGAGAGAGAGAGAGAGAGAGAGAGAGAGAGAGAGAGAGAGAGAGCAACCCTTTGACCTGGGCGGTGCATTTGTTCGAATTTCCTGGAGCGGGTGGGAATTTCCCTAAAAAGGGTGGACTGGCTAGTGTTTAACCCAATCTTGAAGCCTGATAGTCTCATCTGTATGTTTTTTAAGAACTAGTGAGATGTCCGCGCGCGAGGCACGCAACCTAGGCCCATTTCTATACTCTTTAGTTCAATGGAAATGACATTACCAGAAGATTTGGGATTATAGGGAAACTGCATATCTTGATCTTGTAGGGTGACACTCCATACATATATCAAAAATGCATGAAACAGGAACATGAAGTTATTAAGACATCGAGAAGTGTACAATCCATGAACTACTAAGCAATATATAGTTTTTATACAAGTCCCAATTCTTCAGAAATTCAAAGGAATTTAATCTTCCGGATCTAAGAAAAGTAAATTACAACAACAACATAAAAGCCCCAATTTATTGGGCAAAGAAATTAGGGCAGAGAGGTGAATATGAGATGTAAGAATATGCATAAAAAAAACCCAGAGATTAAAGCTAATGTGGATTTATTTTTAGATTGGCTTCTGATGCTTTGGGTTAATTCAGTCCCAATTTTGCTTGGGCGAAGAATACAGTCTCTCACACATACAAAAATATACACCCGTAGGAAACAGGAGGTAAGAACCTATGTACAGTCAATACGCATTGTAATCCTACCTTGGATTCTAGCAGAAATCACATCGAGAAGTCAAAACAAAATTTAGGGAGGGCATTTTGGTAAAATTGTCATACCAAAACGTGAACAGTAACCAGTACTCACTAGAAATGCCCGGTCACTAGAACTTAGGAGACAGGCGGCACGTCCATGTCTGGCCGACCCCAACTCCGGCGATTACCTTCCGCGGCGAACCCCAACTTCACCCTTGACATTCAGACCAAGTAAATTTCTAGGTTATAAATTCCAATGATTCATAGATATACACATGCAAGGATTTTCGTGGGAAGAGAAGAAGAAAAAAAAGCTTATACATAAAGAAGGGGCTGATCCATATAAGGAAAACAACACCCAAAAGAAAACCCCAACGAAGATTATTCGAAAACTTTATGTAAAGGCAGTCAATTAAACTTAATAGTCATGACCAGCTCTAGCGCAGCTCATGAATCGAGCACACTAAAAGCAGGGCAATCATTTCTAGTGTTTTATTTTATTTTTTTTGTTAAGTTCTGGGTTTTCGAGAATCAGATCTTGAGCTTTTCGTACAGGTAAAAGGCTTATTGTTTCGGTTTTTCAACAAGGGTTGAGATGAAGTGTTTTTTTATGTGTCTTCGGAACTGTCCTCATATATACTAGTTTAAAACTCCGTGCAAGCACGGACCGTTATGCTCATTGTGTGTGTGCGCGATTCACCAACTTGATGTATTTTGTTGGTTTTTCGGATATGTTGTTGCTTTAGCAGCCCTTTTATTTTGTTTGGGCTGCTTACCAAGTTGACGTATTTTGTTGGTTTATCGGATATATATGTTGGTGATTTAGCTGGCCTTTTATTTTGTTTGGGCTGCTTGAAACTTGGCTTGGCCCATTAGTTGGGTCTCATTTTGTTCCCTTCCTTTTAAATTGGCCCATTCTTCATATTATTGCCCATGGGTTGTAGAGTGGAAGCCCATGAAGTAGTTAGGTGGAGAGTTTTAAACTTTCATTTTTTGCAAGGTTTTTTGCTTAATTTAATCTGCCACCAAACCAAATTAATTACCAAACCCCTATTTAAGTACCTCAAAAGGCGGCCTTTGAAGCAAGCTTCAGTTGTCGAGCAAATATGCCAATGATCATCTCTTTCTTCTTGTTTTCAAACATGTCCTAAGATCACACGACCTGATTGAACCCAAACAATACCGATGTGAAGGCTCTCTATCGGAGACTTTGGCTCATTGGGCGGAGTATTGCTACCTTTTAATGTGTGTGTGTGTTTTTTTTTTCTTTTGATCTTCCTCACATGTTTCTCTTTCCTTTCCTTTGTGGTTTAATGCAGTGTAATGGATCTTCTCACTCCTTTTGCTCACTGTCATTACCAAAGGCACGATTATAATCCGGAACGTAACGGTGGTATTTATTCTCTTGTTACTGCTTGCGGGCGCTTGGAAGAGGTTGCGTTCTCTGAGAGCTTGGGAAGTCACCCTTTGATTTATTACGCATCCCCACGTTTCATCGCCAAGTTCGGTCGTATTCTGCCCATCGGTGGCGCTCAGGAGTGGCTTTATAAGAGGGGAATGGATGTTTGGATTTCGAAGATGATCTTTTTTTCATTCCTCCCTTAGAACCTTTGATAGTCAGTTTTTGTAGTTATGCTTCGCTATTTAGTTTGCTTTTTGTAAGTTAGTTATTTCTTCTGTGTTTCTTTTCTGCATCTTGTTCTTAATGTAGGCCCTTTATTGTTGTTATCGTAGATGACGAGATCCTTTGGTTAGTGAAAGAGATCACTAATACCAGTGGATATGATCAGGATTGTAATTCCTCTTATTGTCGTAATAGTGCATAATTCCATATATTTCTCATTCTCACTACATATTTGAGTACCAATTATGTTCGTCACTGCTCTACCTTATTTCTCTTGTTAATACCTGCTGGCCTCGAAGATCTTTTCAAAGTCTACAATCATAGTGTTTGGGTCCTTTTCAAGGGTGGAGCTCAAGGTTGGCCTGTTCAGATCGTGGACAATTGTTTTGAGGCTGGGTGGGATAACTTTTGGCGTTATCATCGCTTGAAGCCTGGGTTCAAGTTGGTTTTGGGTAGCAAGTGTAAATGGATATTTGATGTGATTATTCTGAATAAGAGTTTAGAGTGAGTTAGTTACCACTGGAATGTAGTTCATCATCATCTTGTCAATTCACATCCTCCATCTGGTTCGTATCTTGTGGTTAATTTTTTTTTTTTTTTGTTAGGCTTTTTTTCTGCCTTCCATTTTTTTAATTTGTTTTACACACGTCTTGCAGTTGTTTCTAAATTGATGTTTCATTGATGCCATAGTCGCTGTTACCACCTCCTGTTTACCCTCCGTCCTGTTCAGTGATGAGTATGTCTTTGGGTTTGGCTATGTTTGTTAGACAAGGCACTCCCTTAATCAGGTATATAATGTTCGGTAAGTGTTTTGGTCCTATGTCTTTTCATGTTTTGTTTTGTAAATTCCCTTTTTTTTTTTTTTTTTTTGGCTTTTCATAGGTGCTCGCAGTGCGTTTCGAGGGGTTCTTGGCAAACGAAATTGTTAGCACCTCCGTCCTGTTCAGTGATGAGTATGTCTTTGAGTTTGGCTATGTTTGTTAGGCAAGGCACTCCCTTAATCAGGTATATAATGTTCGGTAAGTGTTGGTCCTATGTCTTTTCATGTTTTGTTTTGTAAATTCCCTTTTCTTTTCTTTTTTGGCTTTTCGTAGGTGCTCGCAGTGCGTTTCGAGGGATTCTTGGCAAACGAAGCTGTTGTTGAAATTGTTTTTCGAATGGGCATTAAATTAAGAGTGGATTGTGTCAAAAGTGAATGGATGCTTTTGTTTGACCGATTTGCGTGTGTTTGTGAATTCTTTGGACTTGCATGTCATGGATTTTGTTTATTTTGGTGTTGTTGAACCAAGTGATGTTAGGGTTATCGTGTTTGACGCCAACAGAGTAGAAAGAGTTTACTCGTGGTTTTAGTTTGGGAGCTTTAGTTTTGGTTGAATGGGCTAGCTTTTGGTGGTACATTTGGGTTGAGTTGCGGGTCTACCGTGTTACTCGGTTAAGTGTTTTTCATCTATCTTTAATGGGTTGGTCATATAAACTTCCAAGGATGAATTCTTCTCACATTAGACAAATTTAGATAGCATTGTAGATAACTCCTGCCAGGACTAAAAGTCTTTTCCCTTTTTTCCTTAATATGGTTTTTCGAAAAGATAAGACATTAGAAAAGGTGTACCAAATAGTGAACACTCTTGCCAGTACATTGTGTGTGTAAATTTATATGTGGAGGGTATAAATTCCTAAAATTTCTAGTTATCCATCCTTTTTTTTATGTTGCATGTAAGCCTCATTATCGGGCCAGGTCGGGCCAGCCCAGCCCGCGAACTTCAAGCCCAAGCCCGCCCTTGGGCTGGGCTTATCGGGCTTTTTTTATCCTAGTCGGGCGGGCGGGTGGGCGGGCGGGCTGGGCCGGGACATTTGGGCGGGCCAAAATCTTTATTTTCTTTGTTTTTTTTCTTCTGTGATGAACCCACACCAAAGAGCAGTGATCCCCAAGTCTCCAAGTCTCCACGCTAAAGGCTCGAGAATCCAAAGATCGATTAAGACTTGAGAGACCGAGAATCGTGTGCTTGAGATTTGAGAATCGCGTGCTTGACTGTTGAGACAAATATTCAATCGGTGTGCTTGAGATTGAGAGAAAATGAGAATGGAATAATATGCAGAAAAGGAGTTTTCTGAGAGAAAATGAGAATTGGTAAAGTAGGAAACTGAGTTGTCTTTATTATAGAGAAGTGCTCTGGTTGTAGGTGGGCAAGTGGGCAACGGGCAGATTTTCCACCGGTGGGCAACGGGCAAAAATCAAATGGTGGAAATTGTTCACTTTTTTCCAGAAGCTGCCATTACTCATGTGAAAGTTGTTCACTTTTTTCAAAGTTCTCTGGTTGTAACTTGTACGTATAGACATAGTGGTGAGTACTGACTAGTCAATGACTCAATAGTCATAGACAAATCCAACGGTGGAATTTTGTTTTTTCAAGTTCTCTGGTTGTACGTTGTCTTAATTGCCTTGGGAAGTAATATGTTCACTTTTTCACGTGAACATCAGATTTATTAGCATAACATGTGATGCTATGGGTAGAAAAAATTCAAGTGTGTACCAATCATGTTAATTTTTTGGTGCATCAACATAAACGGGTTACTGGGCGGGCTGGTATCTCGGGCTGCCGGGCTGGGCGGGCGGGTCAGCAAGAAAATATTTAGGCCCAAGCCCAGCCCATGGAAAATTCGGGCTGGGCTAACACGCCCATTTGCCGGGCTCGGGTAAAGTCCGACGGGCCTAGCGGGCTTCGGGCTCATGGGCCGAATGATGAGGCTTAGTTGTATGTCTAAAATTGAACGGTGGTTACGCCTATGCACATACTTTCTTTTTTTCTTCGTATCTTGCAAGTTGCTATGTATACTTATATAATATATATTTTAATATGAATATGTGTTAGGATCGGAACACACACGCACACGATATACGAGTATAAACAGTAAAAGAATTGACACAGAGATATACGTGGTTCCCCAAAACCGGGTACGTCCACGGGAGCAGAGTGAGTAGTCATTTATTGATGATCACAGTACTTAGGGTTTTACAATAGAAAGTATATATATGGCTGCTACTTCTATTCCAACCCTAATCCGCATTATACCCATAATGCCCTTATAACACCGTACCGTACCGCGGGGGGGCTACGTCCCCCCGCACCCCCCAAACCTTCGGGCCTACGGCCCAACCCGAACAGCTGAATCTACGATGGGCCAGTGCCTCGCTCCGTTCCATTCCGCACCGTTCGATCGCTTCACTCCCTCACTCCGCTCCATTTCGCTCGGCCCTGGCCTTTTACGAGAACTTCTCAATACCTCTCATACACACCATATGAGCCACAAGTTCCAACAATATGAAAATACACGTGATTCATGTCTTTGCTAGATACAAATCCTACGTTTGTCACTAATTTGATATCCCCAAAGGTGGTCCCTATCACGTCTCTTAAATTATGAATCTTGATGTTTATTAGAAGATAGGGTTAAATAGAATCTTTATGATAAGATAAGTTTAAAGGAAAGTAGTTCTAAATTGTTCATGAATATCTTTTCTGTTTTGTCTCCATTGAAAATTTTAGGTGTTGTATTTTTTCTTCTTTTTTCCAGATATGGTTGTAACTTGTGTTGGTTTTGTCCTGATGCTACAGTGGACTGAATCTAAGTTCGGTGCATTTTTTTGATTGAATTATAACGGCCAATTCATTGTCCCAACTTTGTATTATCTTCGTCTTTTAAAATGGAATTGGCCTTGCATAATACGAAGCTGACAGAGCCGATTTGACCCGTAAATATTTATAAGGTCAAACCTTTAGCCATTGTGATGATGTTCATTCCGTGCATGTTCAATTTGCTTGATAATTCTTCAAGGAGATTTCTTTACAAGGTCATCATTGAATCGAATTCCGGTGAAAGTTTGATCCATTTTTTTTTTTTTTTTTTTGGGTTTGCAAATTGAAGAGCTGGAAGAGCTAAAAGAATATCATTGGAAAAATATTTTGTCCCTTTTAAATGTAGACAATTTGAAGAGTCCCTAAATAAGTGTGTAGTTTGAAAAGTTAAGGTAAAAGTACAAATATTTTCAGTTTGGTAAAAAGGATAATTAAAAGTTGATGTGAAAAGTTTGGAGGAAAAAAGTTTTGATGATGTTTCTTTAATAAGTTGGATTTAGGAGGTAACACATTTAAAAAGGGACGGAGGGAGTATTACTTAACTTTGGAAGTTTTACCCAGTTGAACAGTAGAATGATATAATACACATCTCTTTGAAAACACACCCAATTCATCAGAGTGAAAGCCTGTCAAGCGACGTAGCAACAAAACACGATTCATACGACATTCCTTTAGAAATATGGTCATAATTTTTTGAGATCATGTGATAATGTCTCTCATATGATATTTTGAACCGTATGGCTAATAGATAGGATCATCGCTAATGAGCGTCCCTTACCTGGGGAGTATGTGCTGATTGTGGATCTTAATATGTGCCTAAATTTCATGCATAAGTTTGTGCAAAGGTTTTTCATCTTCAAATAGGATGTCTTGATTGTTGGAATAGATGATTGGTTATGATCATCTATTGATTTTACGATTAATGTCCTAGTAAGTTCCCTTAAATTGTCGGTTTCTTAGTGAGAGACCAACAAAATAGGAGAGAGGGAGTAATATCAGGGAGTAATTATAAACGAAGGCTTGGAAATTTCCCAATTAAAAGAGTTGGGGAAATTCCACTCTAGCTGAGTCTCGATAAATATGTACACTCCGTTGAAGTATGATATTTGAGTGACTTAGACAATATTTGTAGGAACAAATATTAGCTACATGACCACACCCTGCTTTCTTGCATTAGGTAGCTAGTATTAGGTCTCCTCTTGCTTTGTTGCATAAATAGTCCACAGGAATAGAGCATGAAGGAAGTGTTTGCTTCCATACAAATTCCTCACGAATTAGAAAACATTGAGTGTATAGAAGCTGAGGTTATAGATTCTCCAAGAAGATCTTGTAGAGTTGTCCTACGTTTTAAGTGCCAAGCTAAGAAGTAGAGATCCCTCTAAAAAGGTGGCATGTCGTGGTGGTTTCCAATGTTGCACAACATCTCTAGGCACCTATACTACTTATAAAATACGTCCACTGTCCTCCTAATTTTATTGCTTTTTTGTTTTACCTCCGGCATGCTTTTGAGCTCGTCCATCTCTTCGACTCAATTTAATCAATGACTTGGGATTTCTTCCTTCCAATGTATAAACTGAGAGCCTAAGACTTGAATCATTGCTTCGATGAAAAGGGGTGGGGCTGGGGCGGATAAATTTGTGCCGAAAACAAAATGGACTACCAAATTAGAAAATTATAGTTTTCTAGATGTTCCTGCCATTTCCGCAACAAGCTGATAGAAATTTTAGAAGAACCGGCAGATGAGAAGTTCCATGTGGAAAGCAGCCACTTACCAAAGAAACTTCATGAATATGAAAACAGTAGTTAGTCGTCACAAAATCTAGTATATGCATCCGAGTTTTTCCTTGAACCAAAACTTAATTATTGCTTGCATTACATTTTTTAATTGTTGTTTTTTCACCATGGAGATGCCAACAAAGCATCACGTGATACTTAGTAGTACAAACATGGAAATTGGACATAGACATGACGCTAATGCAGAAACAATAGCGCGGGAAATTAAGGAATCAAGGCATGAAAACATGTTGGTAGGCTTATACACTTGTAGTTAATTCTTCACGGAGTTTTCTTTAGAAGCCCATCACTGAATTGAATTCTGGTGAAAGTTTGATCAATTAAGTTGTTTCTTGGTTATGCAAATCAAAGAGCTTGAAGACCTAAAAGAATGTCATTGGAAAACTGGAGTACTCTACTTTTGAATTTTCCCAAGTTGAAAAGTGTAATGTCACAATACACATCTCTGTGAAAACACACCCAAAATGAACAAAATCTAACGGGACTTTCGTTCACTCATGGGATAAGAGAACAATAACACTGACCATGGGAGAAATTTGAAATCTCAAGAGGTCTTATCATGAGAGGTAAATTACAACAAGTAACCCATTTTTCAATTTCTAGAAATTTATCTTCAATTACTATTCTACGCACTCCAAAAGTCGGGGCAAAAATCAAACACACCCACAAAAGCACCAGAAAATCATAACTCATAATCAACCCCACTCTTCTCCGTAGACCAAACCAAACCGTTCAAGCAAACAATAGGCAATACATAATACCCAAAAAAGATACTGGGCGGAGGAACAAAGAAAGGGAAACAGTTATCGAGTGTTGCTGTCGTACATTACGTAATAACGTAAACAAGTATCTTTTTTTTTTTTTTGAAGTGCTCTATGTACACAAGTTGTACTTTATATACTCCCCCGTAGGAGGTGTTTGGGGTGAATCGAATCAAACATAACACGAAAAATGAAATGAGGCCTTATTATGCCTTTAGCCAAACAAGCCTTCAGATTCGCGAGAACATATCCAATTCAACGAATAGTGAGGAAGGCAATTCGTATTCAGTATGATGTATAGAAGAAACTCAAGCCATCCTCAACGTACAGATCATAGGGAGAGAGAAATCCTCACTCAATCAAAGGTGTTTCATGAAATTTACTTGGGTTTTCTGCCTTTCAATGTATAAACTGAGAGCCTAAGACTTGAACCACTGTGCTCCGATCAAAACGGGGGGAAACTTGAGCCGAAAATAGAATGAACTACCGAATTAGAAACTTGTAGTTCCCTAGACCTTGCTACCATTTCCCCAACAAGCTGATAGACAAACAAAGGATCAATTTTGAATTATCAACCAAAGAAGATGAGTGAATCACGGGAAGCATAACGGAGTGCTAACATATATGAGCAAAGTAGCAGGGATTGTGTACATACGAACTAAGGCATTTAAAGGCACTAACTATTACTACCTTACTTGTTACCATAGCTGGGAATTCTTAGTTTCCCTTTCTACAATTCCTTGGTGCTTCGATATTTACATGACAAAAGAGTAAGTCACTGTATGCAGTATAGTTCCATAGAGTTTACTACATCTAACCCACCATAACAAAAGCATTAAACCTTAAAACATCAAAGCATGTAGCCCTAAAAAAGTATGAAGTATGTTATGCCTAGTTTAATGACTTAGAACCACGAGGATACCTTCTCCACCCCATTGAAGCCAAAGACAATGACCCGTGCAACGATTTGTGGTGACATAGTTATGAGGACATAGTCTGATGTCCAAAGGTCGAGATCTGCGATGAATGCTTCGAAGCTTGCTCTGTGTAGCACACCTTGTTGAACAGGGACTGTCCACTCGTGCAAGTCCAGTTTGAAGACAATTTCATATTCTTCAATGTTAGATAGGATTGGTCCCTAGCAACGCGTGAACTCCTGTCGTAGAATGTACCATCTCAGTGTGTGATATTAGGTGACCATGCATATTCGCTCTTTTCAAAATATAATAGGGCCATACCTAATAGATATGAGTTCCATGTTCGCAGCGGTAGCTAAATTTCATCAGTGCTTGTTGGTTGAAAAAGATGGAGGGAAAGATCGAGGTTCTCAAGCCAACTGTTTCATATTATTTCGTTGTCAAAGTTATGCTCTACAAAATGTCTTCTAACATGGATTTTTTTGGAAAATATGCTACTGGCTTACCAAGTGGTGGGTGAATGAACTTGAGGATCTCATTTGGGTTTGACCATGAGTATTGAACTCTGGCATGATTCTGGTCAAATATAACAACCTCGTAGATCCATTTCTCTCACACCCGAAGAAGATCTCATAGTAAGAGGTGAGCGCATGTGCTTGATTTATGTCCATCTCGCATGGAATTGATTATCAACTATCTACACTGGCCACACCCTCGAACCATTTTTAAGCAGTATCCACACCTCTCGAGTGTATCTCTGTAAGATATGTTGGTAGCCAACGGGGAGTATCTGTCAACGTCCAATTTGGTTGATTTAGTTGCAGGCGGTTCAAAGGCATTCAGCCAATAAATAATGATAGAAAGTGAGCTAGCTGCAAGGTATTTTTTTTACCGGTCGAGCGTATGCATTGTTGTATGTGATCCTTTTGACAAATCAACCTTGATCTGTATCTGCAAATATCAAGGGGTGGATTTTTGTTATCCGAAAAATCTGGTTGACCAAAACCCTCCTTAAAAGTTATCCTATATTTAGCCATTTAGTTTATCACTACATTATTTTAATGGAGGGAATTGACCAATATCCATAATCACAAAGTTAAAAGGGCAATGCTTTTCCGCTAAATGGAACAACGAAAAAAGTAATTGCATCATTCTCATGCTAGCATGTTTCAAAATTCAATCCTTAGAAGGACTTTCTCATTTAAATATAGGACATAGCGAAATAGGACCCCTTTGAATTGATTGTCCTAGGATGTTAAATAATTAGGCCCTTCATATCCAGATCGAACTTGCCCTTTTAAGCTACATATTAATGGAAATCAGACATTGTCGTTTTGTGTGTGACCCCTAGTTTATCCAAATGAAGACGTTGATAGCTGATAAAGAACCCGTTAAATTACAAACCATCATCTAAACTTGGATATGATAGTGAATTGATATGCAGACATTAGTAATACATCTTTAGTGATCATAACTCTGCACTTAGCCTATTTTGGGAGAGAATTGACCGAGGTATGTTAGATAATGATTAACCTAAGCCATAGATATCTTTGCCTTGTTGCGATTAGCTTCTTTGCTTACCTAATAATCTCAGTAGCACTCAATACTTTTGGGCTATCAATATCCTTACAGATTGCTCCCGGTGCTGAGCGTGGGTGAGAATACTTACTTTCAAAGCTGTGCTCGAGGAAGGAGCAGTAATAGATCTTTTCGATCCAATCTTCCACAAACCTTGAAGCAATCTGTAGAAGAAGATTCTGATCAACAAACCATCATCACAGACTTGACTGAAGATCCTCAAGCTCACCCTGGGTGTGTCTGGCAGAATGAGGTCCTGACTTACAAGGGTAGATTGGTGGTGGGAAGCACAAGGGGCATTAGGCCTTTACTTATGACAGAGGTACATGCTAATCCTGTGGGAGGGCACTCAGGTGCAAACAAAACTTATAGAAGGCTCAAGAGATCCTTTTACTAGAAGGGAATGAATAAGGAGTTACAAACTTTTGTATCAAAATGTGAGGTTTGCCAGAGAAATAAAACTGAGACAATAGCAAGTCCTGGGCTATTGCAGCCATTACCCATTCCTAACAGAGCCTGGTCTGATTTGTCCATGGACTTCATTGAGGGTCTGCTAGTCTCTTGTGGAAAATCTGTAATTTTTGTTGTGGTGGATAGATTAATTAAGTATGTACATTTCATGGCATTGGCTCATCCATTTTCAGCTATGGATGTAGCCCAAATGTTTATGGATCAGGTATTCAAACTGCATGGCATGCCAACCATCATTGTGAGTGATAGAGATAAAGTATTCACTAGCCAATTTTGGCAATCTCTTTTCACCCTACAGGGCACTCAGCTTTGCCTAAGTACAACCTATCGTCCTCAGACAAATGGATAAATTGAGGTGGTCAACAGGTGCCTAGAAGTTTATTTGAGGTCTATGACAGGTGAGAGGCACAAGGCTTGGGTGCATTGGTTAGCTTTAGCAAAGTGGTGGTTTAACACATTTTACACACCTGACCCCCTATGAGACCCTCTATGGTCAACCACCTCCTTCATATCACCATTATGTTCCTGGAATGTCTACAGTAGTTGCAGTGGACCAATGGGGGCAGAATAAGGAGTCCACACTTAAGTTTCTGAAGGAACATTTGCTCAAGGCTCAACACAAGATGAAAAAATTGACTGACCAACATAGAACTGAGAGGGAATTTCAGGTGGGTGATTGGGTTTTTTTAAGATTACAACCTTACAAGCAAGCTACTGCTCAGTTCAGATCCAACACGAAGATCTCACCTAGATTCTTTGGCTCTTATTAAGTCCTTCAACACGTGGGCAATGTGGCTTATAAGCTGCTCTTACCAGACTCTTTAAAGATCCATCCAGTGTTCCACGTCTCTCTCTTGAAAAAGAAATTGGGCAAGAAAGTGGTAGTTCAGTCACTTCTACCTGTTGTCACAAAGGTTGGCACTCTCGAACCTGTCCCTATAACTATTTTGGATCGTCGTTTAGTCAAATTGAAGGGAAGACCTGCCACTCAACTGTTAGTTCATTGGTCTGACACCTTCCCAGAGGATGCCACTTGGGAGTATTATGCATCTCTCAAGTCACGATTCCCAGACTTTGAGCCTTGGGGTCAAGGCTCTTCTCAAAGGGGAGGCAATGATACATTACCTACTAGAGCCCCTCCAGCTGGAACAAGTTGATTGGCTACAATGACAGTTGGCACGTGAGCAGAGAGCGGGAAAAGGCCACTCAAGTAACAACTTCTAGTGTCAAAAGTTTGTTAGATCTTGTAATTGTTTGTGTAATGACTTCCTATCTTTGTATGCACGTTGTATGCAAGCTGTTGTAGTTGTTAATTGATTACATAAGAAGAGGGTAAAGTGAGGAGGGTATTCGGTTAGTTTTTCATTTGTAACCAATAACGAGAGTTCATTTGGGTTTGATGGACGAGAGTTCCATCATTCATCAATAAACACCATTCCATTTCCTTCTTCCATTTCTTGTCTTTTCTTTTGTTTGATCTATTCACCATTTCTGTAATTCTTAGCGTCCATAGCAAGATTGTTATCAAAGACATCGAAAAGCCTAATTCCGATTGATTGGATCGCATCCCTACTTCCTTTTTCCATCACAATCACAGACTCTGCTCTTTCCGATACCGGCGGCGGCAATGTGAGAGAAATGCACCTCCTCTATGAAGAATCGACGGTAGTGCTCGTGGAGATGGGGAGAGAGACAAAAAAAGGACAAAAGATTGTCCTCTCTATGAATTCAAATATTTATGGGATTCACATCTAATAACCAGAAGATTTCAATTTGAACATGTTTTCCTCTGCTGCCAGATTGGCCCAAAGACAAAATACCCAATAACAGGACAAAGAAGGAACCAAAAGTTGGGGTGGAACAATAAGGGGAAAACGTGACTATGAAACAAGCTTTCGAGCGAAAGAAAAACTGTAGGATTTTCTTTTAATATAGAAGGAATAAGTAGGGATACGGAATAAATATATGCAAATGTGACCAAGAAAAAACAAAAAAGAAATGCAAAGGAAAGTGGGGCTGCCACCCAAATCACTACATTTTCGTAGTGACCTTAATTGTGGATCCTCTATAATCTATATTTGAAATCGGAACAGTACAATTTGTTAGGAATGTTAGTAATTGGATATTAGTAGCCATATATTCAGATACCATGTATATGGGTGGACAATATCATTTGGAGAACACACTATAAGACAAATTTGTCTTAATTGTCTGTCCACCAATTTCCGACAATTATAACTTTTTGAAAAAATGAACGTTTATCAAATGAAGATTTCAAATGGCCCAAAGTTGAGATCACTATAGAAATGTATTGACTTTGGCTCACTGCAGGAACCCCAAGTCCACTGACTATTGGTCAGGCATAACCACTTTGGCATAAAGTAGCCTCACCATTATTTTCTCATGTCTCTGATAATTTAATCCGGTGGCCCATAAGTCAACCCAAGCCTGGGCATCCAAGGGCCACTGGTGGATCAAACCCACAGTGGGCTGCACTAGCTCCAATAGAACTGGGCCTGACATGTATCTTAAAGCCCGACAGTCCCATCTGTTTGTTCTTTTAGAAGGTAGAAAAATACTAGGCCTAAACACAAATATGCCCTATCAAAACGTAAAAACAAAAAAAAGAATTTACTATGACCTTTCGATGTATCATAAAATTTTCAAAAGGTAACAAAGAGACTTTTTTTGTTTCCCTTCTAAAAAGAAAGAAGAACACGATCCCAGAAGGGCTTGGGCTTGGACTTATTCGACCCAAATTTAGCTTGCCCGGTCCAACAAAATTAGTCTGGGCTGTCCAGCCCAGAATCGACAAAACCGGTTTTGCAATTTTTCTCGTGAGCTGAACCTCCGTACATAAACTTTCATTTCCTGTATCCAAACATTTCCCTTTATTTTTACCGAATAAAAGCACCCAAAATATTCCTTTCCATTCTTAAAAATAATAGGTGGACATAGACCCCAAAAAGTCTCTTATGCCCACTAAAAAAGCACCATTACAGAGGGCAGTGTGAGTACAGATAAGGGTAATTGTTGGACAATTGAAAATTTTGTTTAGATACACAAAATGAACCCTTTTTTTTCCCTCGCCACCATTGACCGGCACGTACGAGGTCACCAGAACTTCGTCAGCAATGGGTCTTCCACCAATCGAGTCGTCTCAACGAAGGCTACATTTTGGTTGTCTCAAAACAATTTTAGGGTGAATGTTCTGATAAATTTTTTCTAGCGAGCGAGCAAGAGAGAGAGAGAGAGAGAGAGAGAGGCTAGCGACCTCGACTGCTATGGTGAGGTATTGTAGTAGCTCGGGATTTGCTAAGGATGTTGTGGCTGTTGGGTTTCGTTTTTGGGTGAATTCTTGCCACTTTGGTCTTGTCGGAGAACATGACGAGACCGTTGGAGATGCTCTTACTTCGGTCAAATTATACGACACCGCAACTGATTGGACCCACTGGGTTAAGGTTTAGTCCAGCTTGGCTATCTTCATCGCGGTCCAATTTTTTTATTTTTCGGGGCTATGTAGGTGGCGGGTGCACAATAATTATAGAAAATGACTTTGTCGAGCTCATTAAGAACTTCAACCTAGCTAAAATTTATATCGAGCGGACACCAATTGAGTACCTAATCAAAACACATTTACAATGAAGCTAATAGGTCTGATCCTGTGAACAATGTACAATATGTTTTTTTCAATATAAATGTGGTCCAATTACGTATTGATTGGTATTCGATTGACACGACTTTTTAAAGATTGTAATTTTCTAAGGGCCTGACAAAACGAATAGTTTTGATCATTTATTTTGGGCATGAAATAAGCCCAAAAAACAAAAGTTGAACCAGACTAGACACAACCAAACGAACTGAACCTTAACCAGGACCCAACATCCACAACCCTCAATCACCATTCCAGTTCTTTCTCTTTCCCGTGACAGAGGAGGACACCTACATCAAACCAAAAGCTTCACAATCTCACCATTTCGTGTCCTCTGAACCTCCACGTGGACCACCCTCACTCTTTCACTACTACTCTTTTTTTACCTTAAGTCAATACGAAACTGCAAGCTAAAATATTGTTATATATTTTCTTAATGTAAAATTTTAATAAAAGATTTATTATGTGGGTGGCAGATATGTATCTTTATCAGGCCCTTGGATGCTTTGCTTGGACCATATCTATCTTCTCGTTTTGTCCGTTGGGACTTAAGTTAGGAGCAACTCCCATGCTCTTTTATTACCCTATATAGGCCTCGTTTGTTTGGCCGGAGATAAATGGATGGGATATGAAATCCTTGGGATATTGTGGGGATGTTCTTTCGGATATCGATGGACTAAAAAAGAAAATTTCATATCCGGTTTTTTTGTGTTCGACAAAAAAATTATAAAAGGTAGCCTAGGATAATACTGGATATCCGTTTTTTGCACTAAAAACTCCAAATCTCATCCAAATCCCACCCCCCCATGGGATTTTTTTATCCCGTACGGATGGGGATATAAAATCCCATCCCACCCCATATCCCATCCCAAATAATGTTTTTAAACACAGGATTTTTTGACCCACGTCCAAATCCAAATCCCATCCCACCCCATATCCTCCCTAACAAACAAGGCCTATATGCCATGTCAGAATGGAGGATGTTATGGGAGATAGCCATCCGTGTGTATCGACAAATGGATGGCTTTGATTTTTTGATCGGCAGAACTGAATTTGGATTTATTTAGACAAGATGTAATTTGAAAAAAAAAATCCATTAAAAAAAACGTCGTGATTGAACAACATTGATGTTGTCGGGACATTTTAGTTTTAAGCTTGAGAGGCCCTGGCCTAAGAGGCCCTGGGTCCACTAAAAAAATCAAAAAATTAAGGGCACTCTTATGAATTTTAGTTTTAAGCTTGAGTAGGACTCTTTTTCAAGCCCAGTCCACAAAAAAATTATAAAAGGTAGCCTAGGAAAGGGCAATGGTAACCCAACTCAGTTTTAAATTGTTAGGCCCAAGAAAGCAGAAGCCCAAACATAATTAAGAGCCCAACTCTTGCTCCAAATTAAATAATCATCTCTCTCTCCAGATTAAAAATGTCCATCTCTCCCTGTCTATTTATGCCCTAAATCTAATTGGAAATGTAATACTTTTTGGTCTTTTTTAACCTTAGTTTTAGTCGTTTTTTTTTTTATGCATAAGAATCACTTTTTCGGTACATAAATTAAGAATATATATATTCCAACATTACACAATTATAGAACATTGCACACTGTACGAAAACAGCAAATTAAGCCTACAAATTTAAAATTACACAAATTAGGGTGAGTTTCCCGTTTGCTAAAAGCTTTTAGCACTCCCAATTGCCATTTTCTAAATCCACCAAGGTGATTTTAGCAACTTACTTTTAAAAGAAGGGTGTGAAAGGAAATAGATTTTTAACAACTTAGCTTTTAACTAATAAAAAAAAAATGGCCTTTACCAACTTAGCTTTTAACACTGTTATGGAAAATTGGCTTTCGGTATTTTTTGTTTGAAACTCGGCCGCATTTAAATCAAAAAAATGTGGGAAGGGTAAAATGGTAAATTAACATTTGTGGGGGAAAAGGAGAATGATTGGAAGATGGCTCACAACCACTCAGAAGCTAAAAAATAATAAATTGAAAATGCAAAAAGTGACTTACTAATCACCCCCTATAGTGTTCATGAGAGATCAATTCTAACTTGCTTTCTGATCAAGGCGTGAGACTCGTGAGTATGAAGGTGAAATTTGGCTACAGAATTAGCCGAGGTATTTGTAAACTGGTTTGGATACTGAAATTATAAAAAAAAAAAAAAAAACAAGTAAATAAAAATTCCTAGTATACTGATTTTGGTATTTGTAGGACTCTTCCCTCATCCACATTTTGAAGTACACTCTCCTCCACGCCCTCCATCTCTTATCACTTTTATCACTTTTTTCTTCTCTCTGTCTCTAACGATGGATCTATTCTCCCTCCAAACCACCCTCCTCCTTTTTCTCCTCTCCCTCTACATCTACCTCTTCCTCCTCCGCCCAAACCCTACACAACCCAAAATCACAGGCTTCAAAGCCTACCCACTACTCGGAACCCTACCAGACTTCCTCAAAAACCGCCACCGCTTCCTCGACTGGAGCACCCATGTTATTTCCACCACCCCATCCAACACCGCCGTTTTCCACCGCCCAGGAAAAGTCCACGGCATCTTAACAGCAAACCCAGCAAACGTAGAACACATACTCAAGACCAATTTCGAAAACTACCCTAAGGGCACCAGATTCATTTCCCTCCTGGAAGACTTCCTCGGCCGTGGCATATTCAACTCCGACGGTGACCTCTGGCGGGTCCAGCGTAAAACCGCTAGTTACGAATTTAACACCAAGTCGCTCAGGAACTTCGTAATCGATACGGCGACGGTTGAGATCCGCACCCGGTTGGTTCCGATTCTGCAGAAGTCGGCGGAATCGGACCGGGTTTTAGATATGCAAGATGTGTTGGAGCGGTTCGCGTTTGATAGCATATGTAAGGTTGCGTTTAATGTGGACCCCGGGTGTCTTGGCGGTGATGGTACTGGTGGCGCTGAGTTCATGGCAGCGTTTGAGGAGGCGGCGACGCTCAGCTCTGGAAGGTTTGAGATTATATTTGTTGTCAGAGTTTAGAATATTCATTTATTCATTTTATGTTGATTTAAATTTTAAACTGCTTACCCGAATAGGAAGAAGGATATGGTAACCTGGTATATATCTAGTATTTTACTAAAATAAACTAGCGATTATACGTGTAGAATATCGTCTAGGAGTGTCGCTAGTCGCCGCCAACTCACAAGTTTCATTGTTTTCAATGATTTTGTCACTGCACTTTCTTCTAGAATTGACACCAATTATTGCGGCAGGGAGTATTTTCGGTAGAGTTTTAATGATGTTAAATTAATAACCTAATTTATCATGTCACCCGAAAAAAATTGACGTTCAATGGAGGGATAATTGTTGCGAAAAATTAGGTTATACAATATAGCAGGGCGTAAGAATGTTGCTGGTATGCTTATTGAGGGGTGTTTTGCTAACAATTTTTTTAGAATAAACTTACTTTTAACGGTTATTTATGTGATGTATTGTGAGAGAATGAACTATCTTGATTTTAAAAAAACTGTTTTTTGTTAATGGAGCACCCCTGAGTCGATTGGGCTTCGTCGGCAATGCAAGGTAGTTGTAATGTTTGAATTGTGGAGTCGTGGACACCTAGGTGAGATTCGAGTATTACAATCGGAATTGAGGGCTAATAGTGAGCCGAATTCAGTACAGAGTATAGTGAGTTTGGCTCGGATGTTTGATCAATAATCGACGGTCTAGATAAATAATACTTAAATTATATTTAAAATGTAAGATGATTCAGACCGTAGACCGCCCATCGGACAACCGAGTCAAGCTCCTTATACCATGTAGTCAGCTCCTCACTATAGGGCCCAGAAACAACTATCACCACCATATTTCAAACTAGTATATTAAGGGGTGTTCCACTAAGAGTGTTTAAAAAAATAAATTGGTTTTTCATCAATTTTTTCCTCCATTACTTTTCACTGAGAGAATCAACTTTTACATCTATTTTGGAAAAAATAGTTTTCATTTTTACTAGAATACCACTTACTTTTAAAAGATTGTGCAAAATGATAATTGTACAAACTTTTACCCATTTGCATAGTGGCCCACTTTATTGAATCAAATTTGTCATTTTGTCTTCCAATAAAAGTGTTTAAGAACACTTGGTTTCCCCAATTTTTATGTACCCTCTCTCACATGGGGTGTCTTAATTTTTGGAAAAAACAATTTTTTTGTTAGTAGAACACCCATAAAAGATTGTGGGGCCAGTCAGATTGCATAGTGGCCCACTTTATTGAATCAAATTTGTCATTTTGTCTTCAACTTAGATTTTCACAAGCAATGTGATTATGTGAATAAACCGTATTTAATTACCTTTTTTATTCCGGAACGGACTGCGGAGAAACTCACCCCCTCTTTTATCATAGGATTAGATTCGATTAATTTATAATTAACACTAATTTTTTTATAATTAGGTAGTACTAAAATACTTCGTCATTGAGATGGATGGAGGTGTTGTCCGTGTCCAGTGTGGGCCCTTCTTGTATGTATCGCAATCGAAAATGATTGTGACACACACACTCAACCACACACACACTCACATGCGGTGGAGACCCACCGCATGTGAGTGTGTGACTGAGTGAATGTGTGTGTATGTATCACTACTATCGCAATAACTAAAACCATATTTTTTTTACATACATCATCATCCCATGCAAATCACACTTACCAAGCACAACCACACCCACACACCCACTAGTGTGAGACCTATTTCAAGGTCTCACATGGATAATCAGAACCGCTTAATTTGTTTAAAATATTTTTTAAAGGTTTATGTAAAAATCAGCTCAATTAGATATCGGGAAATGCTTGATAACTTTTTTTACTTTTTGGTTCGTTCGATTCAAGAACTGAAACTTTAATCAATCAATTGAGTCTTTACTGATATCTGCTTGAGTTGGTTTTTTTCAAGGACCCTTAGAAAAATATTCTAAACAAATTGAGTGGCTCCGACAGGGTTGGCAATGGGGACGGGGCGGGGCCGGAGACTACTATCCCCGTCCCCGATCCCCGAACTCCTCCCCCATCCCCGTCCCCGGCCCGATCCCCAATGGGGATTATTTTTTCCCCTCCATCCCCGCCCCAAACGGGGAACGGGGATCCAAACCGGGATTCGGGGAAATTCCCAATTGGCGAGGAAAAAAAAATCAGATGAAGAACACAAAGGGCTATCGACTTTCCAGCAACTTATGCCATAAGAGGGGGAAGAAGTATCATATATCTATCCAAGTTCCTCTTCTTTTTGCTTTCTGTAATCAATCAGGAATTATATACAAACAGAGCCGCAGAGGTCGTGTAAAGATTAAAACCCTTGATGAATAAGCAGATGAAGAACACAAACAGAGTCCAGAGGTCGTGTAAAGATTAAAACCTTTAATTTCTTTTCGATCCTTCAAACCAAGAAAGGGAGAAGTGTATCGAGTTGAATATAGATACTAAGGTTTGATAATCTAAAGAAGAAGACTACGGTGCAAAACTGAAGAATGGAAAAAGACTACGCAAGATCCGTGATTTTGGCATGTTGTAACTTTTGCTATTTTTTCCGATTGATTGGCTCCTGCATGTCCAAAAAGATAGTCCATTTACGAAAAAGCGGGTCTTGCTTTGAAAAGAGAGAGAGAGAGAATATTCGGTGAGTCGGCAACCAGAGTGAATTAAAAATTAGGACATTATGTTATTCTACGGCCGTGATTCCGAGACTTGAGAGAGTCGAGAGATTGATAGGCAGAGCCGAACAAAAAACCGAGGTGAGGAGTGAGATGAGGAGTAGACTTTAGGGTTAATTTTTAACTCAAACCCTAAATAAAATTATATATATATATAAATAATAAAATATAAAACGGGATTCGGGGACGGATCGGATCGGATTCAAGGGATACACCGCTACCCGTCCCCGATCCGATCCCTCATTAAAAAAAAAAAAAAAAAAAAAAAAATCCCCAAATCCGCCCACCTCTCCAAACGATCTCAAAACGCGAGAGATCCATTCGGATCGGGAACGGAAGAGAGGGTCGGGGAAATTGCCATCCCTCCACCACCATCACCGCGTGGGACCTCAAAGTAGGTCTCACACAAGTGGGTGTGGTTCATATGTGTCTGATAAGGTGTACCCCTAGACTTTCTGTTCAGGTTTAATGGTGTTTTGGCTTAAAAACTAACTTAACTTATTTTTTAATCTTTACAACGAGTTGTAAATGGTGATTTTTTTTTAATAATATTGCATTCCTATTGGAAAATGCTTAACGAAATAAATGATAACTTTAAGGAACGCAGGACTGACACTTTAAAACTTGAAATTAGTCCGACATGTGCTACAAGCCTATAACTATTTACCATACTATTTCTTTTGGTTTTTTTTAGTCTACAATCTACATCCTCTCCCTATCTTAGTTTGGGCGACCTGAAAAAAAAAAAAAAAAAAAACTACTAATATTCCCTTTTTTCATCACACGAAATCAGAGGACATTATGTTATTCTACTCCCTGCATCCCAAAAAGATAGTCAATTATTAAAAAAACGTACAATTTCCCAAACAAAAAAATACAGGCTCTGTTCGTTTCTCAGTTTAATTTTAATAGTTTTAGTTTTGATGACACATCATCATTTCCCTCATTTCTCTCTCTCTCTCTCTCCACTCATTACACCTTATGACATCATCAAAACTAAACTAAACTATCTAACCAAACACAGCCACAGTATCTAGATATGTACATAATTTTTCTAATTTTTTGGTACATGATTAAAAACTAAAATTATGTACATTGGTATTTTATTATTTTATTCCAAAATTGAACATTTATGTCGTACTGAATTAAGTTTTTGGGTGATGAATGTAGTATATTCGGAAATTATGTCACCGCGTTAAAAACTATTTTGTATTAGTGATTGCTATTTTATTTGTATTAATAATTTATTCGCTAATGTCCTAAACAGGTTTATGTACGCATTCCCCCATTTGTACAAAATCAAGAAATTTTTCAACATGGGTTCAGAGCACAAGTTAATGAAATCCATTGCGACGGTTCACGAGTTCGCAGATAAAATCATCAAGTCGAGAATGGAAGAGAAATCCGAAAATAAAGACGAAGATTTGCTCTCCCGGTTTATCGGGACCGACGAGATGTCGCCCGAACTCCTCCGAGATATCGTCATAAGCTTCATTCTCGCCGGTCGTGACACGACGTCGGCCGCTCTCTCCTGGTTCTTCTGGCTATTAGCTTCAAAACCAGAAGTAGAGAGGAAAATCCTCAACGAGCTCGAAACGATCAGAAATCGCAAGGGGAAACGTATTGGCGAAACGTACAGTTTGGACGAGTTACGAGAAATGCATTATCTCCACGCGGCGATATCGGAGTCAATGCGGCTTTACCCGCCCGTGCCGGTCGACACAAAATCCTGCCGGGATGATGACGTTCTTCCGGACGGAACTTTAATCGGGAAGGATTGGTTCGTGACGTACCACACATATGCTATGGGGAGAATGGAGAGTATTTGGGGGAGTGACTGTTGTGAGTTCAAGCCAGACCGGTGGTTAGAAAAGACCGGGTTTTGTAGACAAGAGAGCCCGTTTCGGTTCCCGGTTTTTCACGCCGGTCCGAGGATGTGTTTGGGGAAGGATATGGCGTATAATCAGATGAAGTCGATTGCAGCTTCGGTAATGGAGAGATTTGAGTTTGACGTACAGGGTAAGGACACGTGTCCGGAGCATTTGTTGTCTTTGACTCTTCGGATGAAAGGGGGGTTGCCTGTGAAGGTAAGGGAAAGATGTATGGTGTAAGGTGGATCATTATAGGTCATGTGGATCCTGGTCTTTACAAGTTACGTCACAGGTCACTTTCTTTATTTATGCATCAACTAAAATAACTCAAAAAATCAAACTTAGTTTATAGGGGTTTGATGATTACAGCCTGCATGAATGTAGTCTTGTTTACGTAAGGGAAATGATTTTCACACCCCCCTTTTATCCCCAAACACTCCATTTTTGTCTTTATTCAACTTGAAATTACCAAATTACCCTTACCTCATAAGTCACTTTTTTCATATGAAGGGCAATTTGGTACTTTCAAGTGAATAAAGACAAAAAAGGGAGTGTTTGGGGATAAAAAGGGGGTGTGAAAATCATTTCCCTTACGTAAATGGTTTTTTTTTGGACATATATGGGTTTTTTATTACACTCCTAATATGTTTTTTTAATAGAATATGGGTTTTTATTACACTCCTAAAGGGTTAAAAAAATTGAAACAACTACTTACCCTTACTACCATATTTGAGCTACAATTATCGTTGGGTTTGAGTATTGTTGTACTACAACTAGTGCATGTCGTGCCCGTGCCCGTGCTTGAAGGCACGACTTTAGCAATCGACGCACGTGCCTGTGTCCATTTTTTATGGTCCTTCGAATTTCAGAGAGGGGAAGGAGAGGAGGTAGTGAGAGAGAATGTGATTTGAATTTCGAAAATGGGAGAGAGAGAGAGAGAGAGAGAGAGAGAGAGAGAGAGAGAGAATGTGGTTTGAAATTTTGGGCGGGGTGAGCCGGTGGAGGAAAATGGTAGAGAGAGAGCGAGAGGAATGACTTGGCAGAGAGAGAGATAAAATGTAATATGATGATTTGGACAAAAAATATGATTGAGATAAAAATCGCTCTCCGTTGTAATATAGATTGTTGTTTGAGTTATCGTACATGCTTATGATGTTTTAATACAAGTTTTTGAATCTTTTGGCCCAATAATAAAAAATAAAAAAACTAGTGATCCAGACCCAGTTAACATTTTCGATTCAAATCGATAAAATCGAAAAAAACCCGGTCAAACCGAATAACACCATACAAAACCAAACCTAATGTCAAGCAATTTGGTTTTAGTTTATATATTTAGAAATCGAAATGTTCAATTCGGTCCGGGAAAATGCTACAAAATTGAACCGATTACACTCCTAGTAGAAACACTTCAAAGTCGATCAACATGGTTTGGATTCTAGAGTAGTAATCCGATTTAGTTCTGTCAGGCTCGCAGGGTTAGGTGGGTCATTTTTTCATCGTTACAGAATGAAATCAGTTTTGGCATTGTGCCAACCTAAAGTTGCATAATTAACGAGTGTGAACACAATTGTGTCTTTAAATCATATCTCCAATGTCTAGAATATGTGAGAACAAAAATTGAGAGCGCGAACAGTGTGATGATTGAGGTGCCGGTCCATTCGATGCCGTAAAAAACAAAAATTAGTTTGACAAAAGAAGCATCTAGTGTCTAAACTTTGTTTCTGTTTGATGGGACAACCATAAGACAATATATTTATATTCTCATATGATGTCATTTTCAGTAAGTAATACAGATTTTCTAACGGTGGGCCCAATGGTCAATTTGTAAAACTTGGAGGTTTGCTTCCTCCAAGTTCTCAATTTTGAAACTAATAAATAAACTGATACCAGCCATACCCATTACACCGTAATCTTTAGATCAGGAGAACGTAACATGACCTTCACCAGTAATTATTCCCGTTGAATACCATTAATTATTCGCGTCAAATAGCATTCCTCCTGTTCCGCCTTCACTTACCTCTTCCAAGGCCTTGTAAGTGTAAAATTTGGTGCAGATCAAATAATATATCAGATTAACTACCTGCAGTCCAGACACAAACAAGTAATAGTACTCCAATTTTCCCATGTTGAGGTTCCGATTGGGAATCCAATTCCTCCCTCCCCCTTTTCCCGTGTAGTCGTGAATCAACGATATCATCAGGGTACCTGTTAGGAAACGCGTACCCATTTTGTTAATTTACAAACTTTGATTGTTTCGAAACAAAAATGTTTTTCTAAAGAGACAATCCATGTAAAGCGGTTTATTGCTTTTGATTGCAACCCAAAAATTGTGGCAGTGACTAAGTAGTGATGGTGGTGGATGGTGATAACGAAGGTGGTGCAGGTGGTGGTGATCCTAGAAAACCTTTCAAGCCAAAAATCAACTCATTTTCCATCGGCCAAGGGAAACAATTTTGTGTAATCTAACTCTTACGTCGCACCAAACACTAAAAGATATGTTTCATGAAATGTTTCCTTCAGAAAGAAATCGTACGTGCATGATAAGATTTACGAAAATATGTGGAGCAAAGTTTACACATTGGATACCAATTTTAGTAAATGTACCTGTGTAGTTCCCCACTGCTATTGCTATCCAATAGAACGATGCGGAAGTGCTTCTAATGCTCTCTGGGGACTGATCATAAAAGAACTCGATTCGCCCGACACTAATGAAAGCCAGAGCCATCCCGTGGACCCAGTACTGAGGAACCAACCAAAAAACACTGATTGGGATAACAGCAGTTGCTTTTCCAGTCAAGTCGTGATTGGCCGCCACTCCTCTCCGCTTGATCTCCACTAGAGCTGCAATAAGGGTGCCGAAAACAGCAATCACATACCCTATTCCGATTCTCTGTAGGGTCGTGATTCCACTAGGAATTCTAGTGAAGCGACGGGCAAAGGGGACAAATAGCCGCTCGTACAGTAAAAGGCCAATGAGAATGCTGAGGATTTGGAAGATAGACATGGTGGCTGGAGGTATTTTGAATGAGGGGGAGAGGGAACGATCCATGGTGCGAGCCTGTTGGATGCTGAAGCTTCCCTGGTGGGAATAGGCAACAATGGGTAGGATTCCAGAGGCCCAAATTGGTAGCATTCGGACTAAGGACTTTAGTTCTTCTACACGGTGGACGGTGGAGAGCCTCCAAAGATTTGGTAGTTTCGAGTCTGGGATGTCGGTATCGGTTACAACTGCAGCTTTGTCAAACCATCTGCAACCACGAATATAAAGAAGGTTAATGTATTGCATGTAAGGTCTACTGGTGTATTTGGGTTGCAGAAAGAATGTATTTCATCAAAACATCCAGTTAAATATGAACAAAATCTTGGAGCCACCTAAGGTCTCAGATTCGATTTCCCTTGCCAGACCCCGAAATTAGTCGAGGTGCCCGCACGCTGGCCCAGATATCCGGTTATCAAAAAAAAAAAAATTGAACAAAATCTTATGGGTGTTCCTCTAGACGTATGTTTAAACAAATAGCATTGTATCAGATATTTTCTTTTCCAGGTCATTGTATCTCAAACCAAATAACCAAGCCAGTAATCTCTCCAAATTTCCAGAAGACACTAGGGATAGGTCTTAGCCACAATTGTACCATGGCACATGCAATCTTCCACGAAATGATGCGAAGAAGTAGAGAATCGATTGAAGATTCTCTATCCAAACCACCAAGACACACAATTTGCAAAGGATCCAGGCGGAACTATATCCGTTGTTAACAAAAGATCGCTATTAGCTATTCTCGCTGACAAAGCAAACAAACAGAAAAACAAAACGTTTGATGGTGCAACATTCTTCCACAGAACTCTTACCGAACCCATATTCCCAAATTTCTTTCAACCTGCCAACCAACAGAGGTAACAAAGGTAACAAGAAGTTGTCCACTTTCTCAATTATACAGACCAAATCATAATCCTCACCTTCAATATGTTATGTTTTCCATTTGTACGAATTTTTCAGCAGTTCCTTTTGCCATTCAGACAACTTCAATCTAAATTCCAACTTCCAGTCAGAGCTATCACCACTATAACCCCAATTGGCAGACATTCAGACAATACTCGTCAAGGTAAAAGACCACTTATACGCTATAATAATTGGGTTTGTTGTGAGATTTCAATATAGAAACCGGTGTCTTATACCATGTTAAATTACTTGCCACCATCTTACGTAAAGAAGATCAAAGTATTAGAGGGCACAACAACTGAGAAAATTTACAATTATTTTTAAGTGACAGTGCAAATTATGAAATGCAACTTACTTGTACTGATTGGTGTGTAGAAGCCTTCCATTGGAAGAAAGAGCCGCATCAAGTTCTTTATTTTGATACAACAGTCCTGGATCTGCTGGTGCAACTGCTTTCCTCTTATGCAGAGCGGCAACAATAACCTGAGCCAATCTAACCAACGGACTCCCTTCTGGTTTCTTTTTCTTATAATATGGAGATCCAATAATGAAGACTACAATCGATAAAGCCATGGCAAGAGTAGGAATTCCAAGGCCCCAACCCCAACCTACGTGGTCTTGAACGTAGACAACAAATGTCAGAGCAGACAGTGCCGCTATTTCCAAACAGAAAAGGTACCAGTTGAAGAAATTCCAGCTCCGAGACTCTACTTCGTTCTTGCTCATGCCAAGTTGATCCGCAGCAAAGGTAACTACGCAAGGTCTTAATCCTCCCAATCCAAAAGAAGTGAGGAGAAGAGAGGTGTAGAGGGCCCATAGCTGTGAGTTAGAGGCTTCCTTGCAGTTCTCTTGAGTTGGGCACTGTGGTGGCCGTAGCCCTGGTAGGATTGCTGATAAGATGATGCTAACCAATCCCTGTGGAAAATGCTCTGCTCCGTCATTTTTTTTTTTGCTAAGCAAAGAAATTATTAATCTTTGAAAACAAATTACAAAGATTAAAGGGACCCAAGACTGAAATCGCCAAGGGCCCAAAGGGGGAGAACAAGACGGGTGGTAAGATACCAACCAAAACCTGAACCAGAACCGTCATTTTTTTCGAACATATCTTATGTTGATGCTAAATGAAAAGGATTTTACTAGTATGCAATGGGACGAAAAGTTAGCATTTCTTGCACAGTTCAGTTAATTTAACTTTGATTACCTGTTTATGTTAGTTTTTTTCCGGTTGGTTGCCCTGCAGGAGAGTCACAAGACTACTTATGCAAACAATTAACTTGTTTTTAAGAAAATGGATGGCCGGAATTCTTATTTGAAAATTAATGGTCTATTGTTTTACATAACAATGTAATCGAGGCGAAGCTCAGAAGCGTCTGAAAAAATAAATATTATTTGTTTGGTTTAAATTATTGACTTTGCAAGGCTTTCCAACGAAATCAACCACACAAAAAAACCGCGTTATTTTTAAGTTCTCATTTTACCAACTGGGAAAATGTTTTTTGGGACCGAGGTAGTACCATACAAAAACAAGATTTTATTCTGGCAACCAGGAAATATTGTTTCATGAAGTTGGATTTTGAGTTTGTTCTTAGCACTTCGTTGGAAAGCAGGCAATATATTGGAAAAACAGAGGGGGGGAGGGGTTACCAAAACATAGAGAAGGGAACCGGCGATGATCATCCAAAAGCGGCCGGAAAAAGTGTCGGCAATGAGAGCGCCGATGAGGGGAGTGAAACCAGCTAGACCATTAAAATTGGTGAGGATGTTGGATGCCTTTCACCAGCGGTAAGTTCAACTCTAGTGTTAGGTACGTTATCATGTTCCCATGAAACCCCTCCGTCGCAAATCTTTCAGAGATTTCATTTGCTGTAAAATATGCATACACAAATTAACTACAGTATTGCCTATTAACCATTCAATAATACATTGGTAATCACATTTGGTGACCACATTTTGAGTACATATTACATGGCCACCAAAATGTGGTCACCTAATATTTTCACCAAATTCTAATTATTAACGTAAACGATTTTTGTTGTATTTTTTAAAATAGTTCCGGAGAAAAATAGGGGCACCAAAAAGCTCTGCTCCATGGTTCACCTCCCAGAACTGGTTAAGTTCTTGGAAATATATCCAAATTGTACATTTTTTTTTTTTTTTTTTCTAAAATAAAAAAAAAAAAATTGGCTCCACTACTTGGAGGCAACCACAGAAACTATCTGAAGCTGGATAGAAAACTTTGTAAGCTAGAGAAAACAGAGCGTGTAATATCTTTCGGTTAGCAAATTATGAAAAAATTACTCAGACCTTCGAAAATAAAAAACGGAAAAAACAGAGGGTGTAATTAATATTATTGGCATTCTCAACAGAACAGTTTTGTTTCCGGGATGCCCCGATCGTAGCCAAGTGTTAGAGCACAAAGTAGCAATTTCAATTTTCTTTTTTTGATCGGAAATTTCAATTTAAGTCTTACCAATAATGAAAGGAAGTGTTTTGACTCCTCCAAGTTCTTCCTCCTCCTTCTTCTTCTCAATCTCTCTCCTCCCCTCCTCCTCAATGACAGCCATGCTCCCCTCCAACTCCATCTTCATCTCATCTAATCCTCCACTTGAGCAGTACTTATTAGATGTCCCCGAAAGGGACCACTTGAGCAGTACTTAGATATATCATGTAAGCATGCTATTTTGGCTTTTGATCACATCACCCTGAGATATACTCTCTCTCTCTCTCTCTCTAAGTATATAGTTTCGTAATTCTAACTTATTTCGTAGACATCATCATTACACTGTTCACGTCAACTTTTTTGTAATTAACTCCTTAATGACAGCCATGCTCCCCTCCAACTCCATCTTCATCTCATCTAATCCTCCACTTGAGCAGTAGTTAGATATATCATGTAAGCACTAAGCATGCTATTTTGGCTTTTGATCACATCACCTTGAGATATTCTCTTAATCCTCCACTTGAGCAGTAGTTAGATATATCATGTAAGCACTAAGCATGCTATTTTGGCTTTTGATCACATCACCTTGAGATATTCTCTCTCTCTCTCTCTCTCTCTCTCTCTCTCTCTCTCTCTCTCTCTCTCTCTCTCTCTCTCTCTCTCTCTCTCTGTATATAGTTTCATAATTCTAACTTATTAGGTAGACATCATCATTACACTATTCACGTCAACTTTTTTCTAATTAACTCTTTACCTATTAACTCTTTAAAATGATAATTGTACAAACTTTTACTCATCAACGTTTTAAAATGGACACTTATTAAGGGAAAACTCAAAATAGAATGGATAATTCTAAGGGTACAGATGAAGAGGAACATAAAACGTACAGATCGCCTCGGGGACCCACTTTTGGGTCCCAAACAAACGATCCAAGCCGTTCATTTGTCTTAGAATGATTTTCCGAGGGGCACCTCATGAAATCAACTCAATTAGACGTGCTTAAGTGCTTAATCCAAAACCCCTCCATTTCATTCAATTTTTTTTTTAATGAAATGGAAGGGGTTTTGGATCAAGCACTTACACACGTCCGATTGAACTGATTTCTGACAAGAGCCCTCGGAAAATCATTTTAAGATGAATGAACGGCTCGGATCGTTTGTTTGGGACCTAAAAGTGACTCCCCGAGGTGATCTGTACATTTTCTGTTCCTCATTCTTCTATACATGTAGCAAGGTCCATAGAATACTAGACTCTTATTTGAAGTAGTACAATTTTTGGAGTCGTCTTAAATAACATAAATTAAGGTTGCTATTAGAACTAGAATAGTCCTCTGTTGTTCATCACTTATTATTTTCATAATGGTAAGGTAATGGAATTTGTACTACATATTTGGAAGGAAGTGAAATAAGTCCGAGGGAGACAGCACCACTATCACAAAAAATACTCGAAAAAATCAGTGTGTTCCCCACTTCATCGAAGATGGCAATTATTACTCCCTTCGTCCCAATTTTTCGGTCCATCTTTTTCATTTTGAGATGTCTCAAAATAAATACGTCCTCCATCTTTTTTATTTTGGAATGTCCCAATTGTACAGACTTCACTCGTTAACTTATTAAAACACACACTTATTAACGGACAACAAAAATGAAATAGTCGTCTATAAAAAAGGGCCAGAGAGAGTAATTGAGGTGGACAATCTGACGGCCATAAATTTTTTGACATATTTATAAGTAAAATTGGAACGCTAAAAGCATCTTTCATTGACCCCAATGAACTCAACTACTCCTAGGAAAAAAACAGAAGAATGAATAAGACCCTCAATTTCTAAGGTCTTAAATACTTGACTTAAAAGTACCATTAAGAAAGTTGTGGGTTAGGTAAAGTCCGCATGGAGATCTTGTAGTGCGGCATCCGAGCAGTTGATCTCGATAATCAATGGCTCGGGTTTTTATCTCTGTAATGGAGAGCTCGTATCATGTAAGTGCCAAGATGAAATCAGGACCATTAATTATACAATCAACGGCTCAAATGCCGCACTACAACCTTGTAGTGCGGAGATATCTGCCTGTCTGCATCTGCAGGAGATCGAAGATCGATTAGTAATTAAATACAGGAGCATCAATATTCCATACTTAATTATTATCCATTTTATTTCCCAATTTTTTCTTCATAAATACAACATCTTAATTTTTCCAGAAGAATTTTCCAAAAAGAGGTAAAAAATGTAACTTGAACATCACCAGTACTGAGGAACTAACCAAAACACACTGAACTCTTTACTTCAATCCAGCTCCTCATTACTTCAGTGTTTCTCCACTGGCATACCATCACCCATTGACCCAGATGGGGTTCTATCTGTAGTTAACTCTACATCTTCTGCTTCCATTCCACTCTCATTTACCTCTTCCAAGGCCTTGTAAGTATAAAATTTGGTGCATATCAAATAATATATCAGATTAGCTACCTGCAGTCCAGACACAAACAAGTAGTAGTACTCCAGTCTTCCCATGTTAAGGTTCCGATTGGGAATCCAGTTTCTCCCTCCTCCTTTCCCCGTGTAGTCGTGAATTAACGATACCATCAGGGTACCTGTTAGGAACCACACACCCTTTTTTGTCAATGAACACGCTCTGATTGTTGTGATGTAAAATGTTTTTCCCCAATGAAAATTCACGTAAAATGGTTCACTGTTTTTGATTGCAACCCAACAAAATAAAATTTAGGAAAAAATTTAGGCCAAAATTCAAATGCACGCGCATCATAAGATTGTTGATAAAAAGCAAAGTTTACGCACGCACATCATAAGAAGCAAAGTTTACGCAGAGAATACTAAGGCACAGAACAAGCAAACGTACCTGCGTAGTTCCCCAATGCTATTGCTATCCAAAAGAAGGACGCAGAAATACTTCTCATGCTCTCCGGTGCCTGATCATAAAAGAACTCTATTCGCCCGACAGTAATGAGAGCCAAAGCCATCCCCTGGAACCAGTACTGAGGAACCAACCAAAAGACACTGATTGGGATAACAGCAGCAGGTTTTCCTATCAAGTCGTGATTTGCCGCCACACCTCTCCGCTTGATCTCCACCAGAGCTGCAATAAGGGTACCAAAAACGTTGATCGCGTACCCCGCTCCGATTCTCTGTAGGGGCGTGATTCCGTTAGGGTTTTTGGTGAAACGACGAGCAAAGGGGACGAATAGCCGCTCGTATAGTACGAGGCCAATGAGAGTGCTGAGGATTTCGAAGCTAGACATGGTTGCTGGAGGGATTGTGAACGAGGGGGAGAGGGAACGATCCATAGTGCGGGCCTGTTGGATGCTGAAGCTTTCCTGGTGGGAATAGGCGGTGATGGGTAAGATTCCAGATGCCCAAATGGGTAGCATTCGGACAATGGACTTTAGTTCTTCTACGCGGTGGATAGTTGAAAGCCTCCATAGATTAGGTGGGTTCGAGCCAGGGTTATCAGTAAATGTTACTACTGCAGCTTTGTCCAACCACCTACAGACATGAGGATAAAGAGGGTTAATGAATCATACGCAGGGTTCCTGGTGTGTTTGGGTTGCAGATATAATGACCTCCATCAAAACTGCCAATTAAATATCTCAAATTTCGAATCTGCGTCCCATAAACGTCCGATCTGAAGAAATTGTGTCATGTTTCTTACTAAAATCATTCTGTAGGTTGTCGGTTTATACTTGTAAGCACACAACTCTGTCATGTCATCCTGTATGAACTTTAGAAATGTCTCTGGTTTTTTGTATACGGCCCAGTCGGACACTCATGTGATTAGCTCCTTCTCTGAAAATAACTATTAAGACCATGGTTAAGTCGGATATTATTTTTCATTACTATATATCTAAATACAAATGTATGGGGTGTTTTGCATGTGTGTGTCTCTATATATGTATGGCGATCAAACGGTAGATGAACCTTAATATACGGCGATGCTATAAACTGTGTGACTGGATTTATTTCATTCCTGCGTGTACAAAATTCGTAGAGAACGGTCAATAATATTTTTCATTTAACATAATAAGGAAAGGTACATCAACCCCAAACTACAAAGAGCATAAACCCCTCCTTCCCTTTCATTGCTCTTCACCCAAACTACAAAGAGCATAAAACGTCGTCATCAGTAGGCAAGATGCCAACTAGTGAACTCTGTCAACAACCGCCAATCTCCCATATAGCTTTTGTATCTTAATTGTATAGCCTTATTGCCCTATTAAAACCACATCTTAAATTCATAATCACTACCTGTAACTGGGAGAAAATGCCAAAGTTCAATCAGATCAGGACCCTCATCCCAATTACCTGAAGATTTAGAAAAAATTACAAATTCGGCCTACTCCCCACTAAATTCCAACTTCTACTATTCCTGTGGCCAGACACTGCTCCATAAGGTAACCAAACACTTGTAATGAATAATTATGGGGTTTGCGGTGAGATTTCAAAATAGAAACTATTGTGTCTTATTACCATGGTAAATTACTAAATTAGTCGCTACCATCTTATTAAAGAAGCTTAAACTATTAGAGACAGGTTAAACTTTATTCACTGCATTCCCTTGACCTCCCAATTCAAGACTGTAAACATTACCTTTTGATTTGTTACTAATTGAGATCATTCAGCATTAACTAAATTTGTAGTGCTAAATATGAAATAAATTTGCAGTGCTAAATATGAAATACAACTTACTTGTACTGATTGGTGTGGAGAAGCCTACCATTGGACGAAATAGCCCCATCAAGTTCGTTATTTTCATACAACAAACCTGGATCCGCTGGCGCAACTGCATTTCTCTTATGCAGAGCAGCACCAAAAACCTGAGCCAATCTAACCAATGGACTGCCTTCTGGCTTCTGTTTCTTATAGTAAGAAGATCCCACAATGAAGACTACAATTGATAAAGCCATGGCAAGAGTAGGAATTCCAAGACCCCAACCCCAACCCACATGCTCTTGGACATATACCACAAATGTTAAAGCGGTTAGTGATGCTAATTCCAGACAGAAGAAGTACCAGTTGAAGAAATTCCAGCTCCGAGACTCCATTTCTTTCTTGCTCATACCAAGTTGGTCTGCGGCAAAGGTAACTATGCAAGGCCTGAGTCCGCCCAATCCTAGAGAAGTGAGGAGAAGAGAGGTATAGAGGACCCATAGCTGTAAGTTAGAGGCTTCCCGCAGTTCTCTTGAGTTGGGCAATGTGGGGGCCGGAGCCCTGGTAGGATTGCAGATAAGATGATGCTAACCAATCCCTGTCGAAAGACTTGCAATTTCTAATAATATGTTTCAAATGATATATCATGTTGATGCTATGTGAAGAAGATTATAATCCAAGGGAATGGGATGAGAAAAGATCATATTAGAACCATTGAACTCATTTTCCAAGCAAGTGGGGTGCTAGTGCACTTGGCACGGCGTTTCTACCCCATGCATAAGGTGTGGGGTCCAAGTCCCACCCTCCCCCTTCCTCTTCCCCTTAACACCAACTTCTACCAACTAACCCAACTTTGGGTGAGTAATTCTCCTACCATATGACAAAAAAACTCATTTCCAAAGCTGATAAAACTAGCCATTTCATCAGTTGTTCTTCCACAGTTCTGTATGACTGTATTCAACTTTGATTAATTGTGTAGGCTATTTTTTTCTGGACAAGGTGCACACCAATTCAATAAGGCCCCAACAAACTATTGGACTTCATTGCGCCTAATGCCTTTAATACCTATTGTGCTTACTAATGGACCTCTACAGTGGATTTCTGGATCCGCAACTGTCCACCCGCATCCCATAAGCCACCCTGCAATCAGTTTATAGACGAGACACTCGTCTCGTATTCCAACTCTATCACCACATTCAACCTCCAGCACTACAACACATTTTAATCTAATAATCTTCCTCCTCTTCCCCATTTCCCATCTTTATAATAAATGTCAAAGAGCTATCCATGTGAAAACATAACCCTAATGCAGAGCTCATACTAAGATGGTTTAAGAGATGGAAAAATAGGAACCTGTAAAACCCACAACACATTTTGTCGAGCTACTCAACATACCTGCAAAACCCACAACACATTTTGTCTTGTTCTTTATCTTTTTTTGTTGTTTAGTTTGGATTCTAGTTGAACCCACCCACCAAAAATTGCAGCAGCTACCATCCCAAGTCCTAACCACTCAATCAATTTCCACCGTGCACACAGAACCCATCCAAACATATCATCGTTCGCCCCAAGCTCTCACATAATCACGGAATTAAAGTAACCAATTTAGTTCAATCTGAAGTCAATTCAATCACAATTGAAACTGTAGTGATTACCTCTGATTTAATTCCGGCTTGTTTTTGTGGTGAGGGCTGGGTGTGGAATGGTGATGAATCCAGTTGGGTTTGAACGCCTGTGGTGGCAGCTGTGCTGGGGGTGGAGGAGGTACGGTTAGGGCCGACTCAAGTGTTTCAAGAAGAGAGGGCATTTTGGGCAGTTCCGGCTTATTTAAATTAGATTATCTGTATTATTCCTTCCGTCCCAAATTGCTTGTTTTTTGGGTTTCCGTGTATTTTGCATGCAAAATTTAATGTACTAGCATTCATTTTTTTCAAAAATTTTTACACCAATTTAAAGATCTCATTGGGTAGAAAAAATTAGTGTAATTCTTTTAAAAAATAATTCCCATAAGCACATCATTCTTTACATGCAAAATGCATGCTTTCCCAAAAGGGGCGAGTAATATGGGACGTTGGAAGTAACTATTTTATGTACATTTGCTAGTCGGTTAACAAAATTTCGGATATGAATTCCATTTTTTCCTCCACTTAATACAAAAGTATGGCTTTTTTAAGTTCTTCATTTTGTTTCAGTTCACTATTTTTTGAAAATGCGCATTGGTTTCCACAACTATTCCATGAATACCACTAATTTAGTTATTTTTAATTATTTATGAAGGTTAAATTTTAAAAATCCACACTTTTTTACTTGATTTTGCAAATAAGACTAATATTTTGTAACATCCAAAATACAATAGAGAACTAATATTATGGGACGACTGAAGAATTTATATAACTCTCGTCGAGACCAATTAAAAAAATCAATTGTTGTGATCAAAATTTTTAAAGAGTTCTTCAACAATGAAAAATAATTCTATTTAAAATAATATGATAAGTTAATCCAAAATCAACCTGGTGATGAATAGTGTTGTGGAGGCATTATGGGTCATTATTATTTTATTTTTTATAACTGGATTTCTAGGTCAACTTGCACACACCTCGACTAATTTCGGAGCCCTAAAGGGAATGATCGGCATTACTTCTAGTGGCCCTAAGAGTTTGATGACAAAGGGATCATTATTTACCAGCAATTGTAGAGTAAAAATGATACACGTACAACCAAATGCTCAAACAAACTTTTCCAACAGCCAAAACGACGTCGTTTTGACTGTTCTGGAAAAAAAAAAAACCTCAAAATTTGAAAACCAGATCGGGACTCTCTCCTCCGCCCCAATTTCACTCGAACAAACACAGAGACAGACCTCCACCACCGCCGCCGTCTCTCTCTCTCTCTCTCTCTCTCTCTCTCTCTGTGTGTCTTTCTCTCTCAAACCAAGCAAATATATTTCATGGTTCGATCTTGTTTCTTTCAATATCAAATTGACTTATACTCCCTCCGTCCCTTTTTAAGTGTTTAACTTTTCATTTTGGGCTGTCCCTAAATAAGTGTGGTTTGAAAGGTTAATGAGTAAAAGTTTGTACAATTATCATTTTGCCCTTTTGAAAATTTAGTGGGTAAAGAGTTAATGGGTAAAAGTGGAGGATAATTTTGGAAAGTAGAGGTAAAAGTTGATGTAAATAGTGTAAAGTAGAGGAAAAAGTTGATGCGAAAGGTATAATGATGCCATTTCTTTAATAAGTTGGATTTACGAAGCAACACATTTAAAAAAGGACGGAGAGAGTATTATTTACACCTAATTTTTTTTAACAAAGTCCATATACTCACATGGATCTTTGAATTGTTGTCAAGTACAATGACGCATTGCCGTTTAAAAAAGAACCACAGAAATGTACTCTATTTGTTTTTTGAAAATGTAGAATAAAACTAAGGGTAAATTTCACTAGCACCCCCTCAATTTTATTAAGATCACATTACACACCCTCATACTCTCTAAAATCATAGTAGCCACCTTTGTCAGATAAGTCCCTGTTGAAACCACCCTTAGGCCTTGTTTGGATGCAATATTAGCAAGAGGGATGAGTGGGGTTGGGTTAATTAGTCCCCTTTCCCCTCCATATACCTCCTTTGGCGACCCAAAACACTCCATGACTAATTAGTCCTTGGTTTCATTAGTCATGGCCCTCCCTGACTATTTATAAGTAGGGGGAGGGGGTGTCTATGTTTAGTCATGGGAGATTATCTCCCCATTTTAACTCTCTACCCCCCATTCAGTTTCCTTCGGATTAAAAAATAAAGTACTTTCGCTCCTAATTTTTTATTTATTTTTGCACCAAATTAAACAACTAATAGAGATATTTAATTCGATGTAAAAAAAATTTAAAAAATTATACTTTAGAATTTTACATTGTTGGCTTGTTGAGTTGCTTTGTAATATTTTTTAGATAAAAAAATAAAGTACTTCCGCATATAAGTTTTTATTTTTTTCACCAAATTAAACTACTAATAGAGATTTTTAATTCAATACAAAAAATTGAAAATTTTTATACTTTAGAATTTTACATTGTTGACCTGTTGTGTCAATTTTAATATTTAATATTCTTAATTTATACTCCCTCCGTCCCTTTTTAAATGTGTTGCTTCGTAAATCCAACTTATTAAAAAAACATCATCATTACACCTTTCACATCAACTTTTTCACTTTCCACATCAACTTTTACCTCCACTTTCCAAAATTATCCTTCACCCTTAAACCCACTAACTTTTCAAAAGGGCAAAATGATAATTCTACAAACTTTTACCCATTAACTTTTCAAAACACACACTTATTAAGGGACAGCCCAAAATGGAAATGTCAACACTTAAAAAGAGACGGAGAGTACTATAAAAGCGTTTTCTATTTCCATCTCTCCCCAGTCTCTCATTTCCTTCCACTCTCAATCACATACACATGATCACCTTACACTCCACCCTGTGTGCACTCAACATTAAAAAACATAAAATTGCTTACAAACTCTCCCAAAGTATAAAATCCAAAAAGAAAGAAAGAAAGAAAGCATTGCAAATATATGGTATAGAGGGGAGCTAGAGAGGAAAGACAGAGATAAGTACCAATTCATAAAGAATGGAACCGGCAATGATAATCCAAAAGCGGCCGGCAAAAGAGTCCGCAATGAGAGCACCGATGAGGGGAGTGAAAGAAGCAAGTCCTTTAAAATTGGTGAGGATGTTGGATGCCTTCACCAATGGCAAGTTGAGCTCTTGCGTTAGGTACGTTATCATGTTCCCATGAAAACCCACTGTTGCAAATCTTTCTGAGATTTCATTTGCTGTCAAATATGTATCCCATATTAGAAATGTCGGTTTTTTAGGGTAGTAAATTTTGCACTCCAATTTTTACTATCCGCGTTTTTTTTTTTTGTTCCCGTCAAATTAACATTTTATGCTTTCATTACTTCCTTTTTTCACACAACAAGGGATAATATGCAGTAAATTCACATGAACAACAACAAAAAGAGGAGCGTGGAGAGTAAAAAGATTCACATGAACAACAACAAAAAGAGGAGTGAGGGTAGTAAAAAGAGGAGTATGTTCAAAATCAATTCTTTTTTAGTAAATTTCACTACTACCCCTAAGGTATATTTAATAAGAGATACACCCTTTGCGTATGAGAAATTACTAAAACCCTATGTGGTATCAATGTTCATTTCACCTATACCCAACCATTCAACCAAACAAGTGATAAAGCTAGCCAAAAGTGGCTTATATTGACAAGTTAATCATTTTCTTTAACCGAATAAATAATAAAAACTCTAAAAAGTAATAAATTTATTTTTCCACTGAAACGGTTTTTTCAACAACTAAAAATGAAGAACTAGTAATACATTTACCCTTTTTGATCAAAACAGCTCTTCCAACGAGAAAAAAAATCATTTTAGTTCGAAATACGTAAGAGTTAGATAGTTTGTTATCACTTATTATTATCAGAAAAGGTGAATTCTTTTATATAAGTCACTTTCGACTTATTCCATCACATGTTTGGACAATCAATTGTCGAGTTGGGGTATCGAGGAAACGCACCAAAAAAACCATAGGGGGCTGATTGTAGTTTTTTTCATACGTGAATAGGATATCTGTTATTAGGAAAAACTTGAGGAGAATTTCCCATTATTAATACTTTTTAGTACAATACAAAGAAAGAAAAAAGATATAATCAACTCTTCTGTATTTTATCGGCAATATTTCTAGCAGTTCTTTGCCATTTTTATTTGTCAATTAGTACAATTTTTGTTTCTGATGATCACTATGGGTGACATTAACCATTCAAGCCCACTCAATTTAGTGTGGTGGTTTTTCATGATTGGATTTGTTGTTGGGGTCAGAATAACGGGTTTGGATGTGTTTGTGGCGGCCAATTGCAATTTTGATAGTGGTAGATTTTTTTTTTCAAAGTTTTGATCTGGACGAGAAGGGAGAGGGAGAAGAGAAAGAGAGGCGGGGGGTAAATTTGTCATTGCATGTCTAAATCTAAATTATCTAAATAGAGTTTAGGTTAATTTAATGGGAGGGGGAATATTGATGTTGTAGGAAAAATAAAGGAGGTCTGTGATATTTTAGAAACCTAAGGGGAGGTCCTTGCTTTTGTTAGAAATCTCAGGGAGGTCAATGAAGTTTACCAAAAAAAAAAAAAAAAAAAGGAGAGAACAAAGACTAGCTATTTTTATAGAGATTAACGTGTTTTGACTACATTTTTACGCACGCTATTTTTTATTTTTTATTTTTATCCTCCACTATTTTTTATTTGAAAGTCAACTAGTCGTCCTTTTTTTTTCCCTCTCTAATTTAGCTCCCATCCTCACACATCCCAAACATGAAAAGGCCGAAAAAATAGAACGTTTTAAAAGAAGAAATATTAAAGTCTGAAAAGCATTCAGGGCGTTCCCAGCCTCAGAAATGATCCAATGACAGTGGGTAGGGCTGCAAACGAGCCGAACTCTATGAAAATCTGACGAGCTGAGCTTGAGCAGAGTTTTCCCAGATTTGAGTCGAATTCAAACTTACCACGAGTCTTTACTCTTTACAAGTCAAAAATATTATTTTTGCCCTCATATAGGTCTAAAATTGCAAATATAATTTTTATTTTATACATAAACATGTTTATACATACACAAAATTATAAAAAACATATTAAAATGTAAGTTTATTTTAAAGATTTTTAGAAGTAGTAGAATTTTCATAATATGCATGTAAAAGTCTATCAAAATTACTTCATGTACGCAGGTGTGCATACGCAATATGTACGGACGGTGAATCTTAATCCTACGCCGTGCATGAAATCAATGGTCCGGATTTTAAATAAACTATTTGTGCGAATAGTTTATTTATTCGTGTAAATAGTTTATTTAAAATCCGGACAATTGATTTCTGAGATGAACAGTTGGATGAGTTGCGTACATTTGGCGTACGCGTCCTGTCCGTACCCATAGCGGCGTTCAAAGTTTATACATATTGAATGTTATATGGAAAATTTTATAAGATATATGTACATACTTTGGGTTTGAGAGCCTTACCGAGTTGGATATTGTCACATTCAGGTTTGACTCATTTAATAGATGAGTCAAATTAGAACGAACCCTTACCGAACCGAGTTTCGAATAGTTCGCGAACTAGCCGATTCATTTGCAGCCCTACCTGTGGGGTGCCCCATGAAATTATCCAATGCCCATGGGGTACGTGCCCCATGCCCCTTCTTTGTCACGTTTAGTGTGGACCCCAAGACAAATGTGTAAGTATATCATCTAAATGTGTGGTAAAAAAGAGACTGGGGGCAACACATGGCGGTGCCCACAGAGCACTGAATAATCTCTCCCATCATGCATTATACACGGGAACTAAATTCATCATAAAAAGAACATCAAAACTATTTCAATCATAAAAATGTCTCATTATAAATCAGGTCTCGAATTGATTAATTATTTATCATCCTTTATTTTTGTGAATTATGTCACATCTTTTCCTACTTGAAGACATTAACTAACACTATCTGGAATCCAAAACTAACAAGCCAAAGCAACAAAAATATTAAAGCAAAATTTTGGAATTAAGAAGAAAACATTAGTTTAACATTGTCAACAAAAACACCATTTTAAAACTTGTCCAAGAAAAAGAAAAAAGCATTTTCCAGAAAGCTCACAAAGTACCAAATTAAACTCAAAGTCTTACCGATAATGAATGGAAGTGTTTTGACACCTCCGAGTTCCTTTTTCTTCTTCTGCTTAATACCAGTACTCCTCTCCTCCTCTCCATTGACCCTCCTGTTTCTCTCCAGCACCATCTTCTTCTTCTTCTTCTTCTTCTTCTTCTTCTTCTTCTTCTTCTTCTTCTTCTCAATTAATACCAGGTTGATACTAAACAAATTTATGGGTAACTATGGATCAGATGAGGGGCACGCAGAACTAGAAATTTATGACAGAGGGACCAAATAGGCAACAATTAATGGTACGGGGTATATATATATGCAAGCCTTTCCATATATAAAGGTCTTTTAACCTCTCACGTTTCAACTTTATCCGAAAATTCTCAAAATAGTGACACACTAAGAAATAGAGTGTGAAATCATCTATTTGAGAAGTTAAGTTTAACAGTGAGAATATGGACTTTTTATTTGATACAAAGGGAGAATGGTGATGGGAAAAAGGCTCGAATTTTGACTTTATTAATTTA